>JAUZND010037213.1:0-21761 GCA_034780555.1 Coelogynopora nodosa
TAATTCTATTAGAAACCCAAGGTTTGGGTATTATTGGTTTAAAGTAGGTGGGGAAGTTGTAATGAAAGGAGACTCTGTTGCGCACAGCCTAAATAAGCATTCTTCAAAGCTATTTTTAACAATGAAAAGTTTTACTTTATCAGATCAAATTTTATTTTGCCCCATTGAAATGGTAGTAAAATGTTAAATTTATTTATATTATATTTAAAAAATAAAATATTTTATTATTAGAGAATCCATTAATTACATTGAGTTTCAACGTAATTAAATAATTATTTAGGATGCGCACAACTACTAATATTTCTCTAGCCGTATACGCTTGCCTCGCGAAACGGGTGTATGACTCATCGTTTTCGTAATATTTCGTTAGATTATTTAGGAATAAAAAAAATTAGTTATTATGTAAAGTACAGATTAGAAGAAACAAATAAATAAGGAATCATTAAGGTTAGTAAACTAATTGGTTAAATATCATATTAAATAAATAATAAATCACAATCAAAATATCAAAATATCAAAATTATTAATGTAATCTTGATGAATTAATGTAATTTATTATGAATGTATTAAATTAATACATTCAAAAATTGCAAAAAAAATTAAAAGTGGGCAATTTAAATTTAAGAATAGTTATACATAATATTTTAGAATTAAAAGAAAGTAAAAAAAACAGTAAACGTGTACGCCAAGTCAGAATAATTAATAGTTTCAGCATACTATTTTATTATATCTAACCGTATGATGTTAAAACATCCCTCAACTGTACTTTAGTTAGGCATTTTTGGATCGTTAAATCAAAATATTAGCATCCCTAAATTTCATACCTACGTCGATGACTCGATTTATGTACATTATAATTAGCTAGAGGAGTTCTCATATACAGATGTTTTATATTGAAGAGTCGATATAAAGATTGTATATTATACAGTTTACAACCTGACATTAACTTTATCTTCGTATTTGATACCAATAGTCTTCTTAACGTGTTATATCATATAGGCTACTATATATATACATATATTGGAATAGTTCTCCCCGATAGCGGCAACAAAATCAGCGCAGAGTACTTGTGCGTGGTGTGTATAGTAAAAATCCTATATTAATTGCATCATTAATAATAATGAATTAATAAATGTCTCTCAAATACTGATTAATTTACTTATTTGCAATCATGTCTCGTCGGCTAATTAAATAAAATTAGAAGATTATCAATTTCCGATCTGCTATAGCTATAGTAAATTAAATCTGCAGTTACAACCATATTATATAGTTTTATATATTAATTACCTCCTAAGCTCCATTCATATCGTACCGCCGTTTGGTCAATAAAATATCTAGTGCTGACTACAGTCATGACTAATGCTAATTTTGATAAATATTTTATTACATTGATCCTTACATTGTCTTTAAAATTAAATAACATTTTAAGTAAACGGTAAACTTACGAAGTTAGACAGCTAAGTATATTTTCATAACATCATTCTATTACTATTTTTTAATTCATTTACTATAACATATGAAAACCTATATTTTATTTGACAACAAATTATATCTAGAATAGCTATCACCATCGTGGCTGACAAAGAAAACTTTAATGCAACATATAAACATTTAATGTAACTAAAACCAATTAATATGATTTTATAAATTGATGAATTAAATGTTTCTTTTCCTTAAAGTTAGCTAAACATTTTTTATAAATATATTTTTTTCATTAAATATTTGACGCGTGCAGATTTTTATAAATGAATGCCTTCAATTTACATTGTTGAACATTTAAAGAAAAACACTATCAATTTATAAGTAATCGTCCTTTCCTCGTGATTTGTGAATGGGGGCTTGAATGATGTACAACCACAGATTTTTGTATAAAAGTCTAAATATTCTAAAAGTTTATGAGTACTACAAACCTTGTATACTCGAGCGGTAGAATCGCCTAAATTGCGCGAATATTGCCGTGATTCTACAAAAAAATCTTCCGTTCACACACCATATAAACTTGTAAAAATATTTGTTTAATGCATTTTAATTTAATATGCTATATTTCTTTTAAAAATTATGCTGAAAACTACAGCTGTAGAGTATATATGAAGTAGAATTTGTATTACACAGAAGAAGTTCCCTCGGAAGGCGAAATTGCCATGCCAAAGATTTTTTGGTACAGGAAACAATTCTATTTTCTTCATTGAACCCTGCAGGTAAGCACAGGGAAGCTTTCATAATAATTAATTAAACATCGTTGTTTGTTAGAGATGAAGGGCACTTTCACGTATAGTTGGGAATGGCCGAGTGGTTAAGACGCTCGTTTGCGGATGCCGAGGGTGTCGTCTCGGAACAGGTTCGAACCCGCTCTCGGACTCTCCCGTTTCTGGCTAACAGCTGTGTTAGTCGAGTGTTTGCGACCCTTAATGGGTTCGTGTTTGCATCTTTGTGCGTGTGTCACATAGATAGTAAAGCTTAAAAAAATTTTAAAAAATAAAAAAATGGATCAGGTTTGTTAGAAGTATTGGTGAAGGAATTTCTAAAGGACCATTATTTTTATTTTTATTATTAATAAATATATTTTAGAGCCAAGACACTTGAAAATAATTTTATTATCATTATGATAATTGTTTTATTTAATTTTTTTAAATATAATATATTTCGCAACAGTAGTTTGAATAGAATTTAATATTTTTTGCGTAACCATTTCTCAAAATGGCTTTCAATTATTTTATTTTTATATACCTTAATTTGTGTTAAACAATAATAAAATCATCGATTAATTTTAGTTTTATTGTTGTTTTATATAATTTTAAATCATTATCGTAGTGATGCAGAATTTATCCGAAATCATCTATAAAATTTTATATTCGTATTGTTGCTTCATAATAAAAGTAAAAAAACTAATTATATTTCACAATAATTTATGCTACGTTTGGTTAATATTGGAAATAAAATTGTGAAAAATCAAGTTTTTCAAAATTAGAAATTATAACGAATTTTTTTATTCAAAATAAAATATATATACTTTCATTGTTTTTGTATTTTTTAAATATATAAAGGTTCGTTAATATAATTTTTTTTAAATTAATTATTGTTTGCAATTATTATTTTTATTCGAATGAAATAGATTGGTCACCTGATTAATTATATTTTTAAGGAAGTGTTTCTTGAATATTCTGAGGAGACAATTACTTTTTGTTTGTTTTAATGGAACTATACATATAAACAATATATCAAAAACGATGTATTAAGTGTATTAACACATAAAAAGGTAAATTAATTCAGAACTTTTATTTTCTATTTTATTATGCAGAAAATAATGTTTAATTAGCGTTTTTTTATACGTGTATATTTATTAGTTTTATTTGACAAGTGGTCACCTGTTTCGTTTAATTATATTGAAGTGATTTCTTTCATATTCTGGGAGCATGATCAATTTTAATTTGTTTAAATGGAATTAAATGAGCTATATATATGTAGGATATATAATAAAAACACTTTTTAATTCAATTACGAAAAATACATAATTTAAAACATTAATTCTTTTAACGTTCATTATTTCGGTAATGTCTATTTTCTGTATATATAGTATCATCATCATTTTATATTGAATGATTGCTTTTATTTATATTTTTGATCATGTAGAGTCATTTTACTTAATATTTGAAATAGTTGCTTCTATAATGCATTAAAAATTAAGTATTAATGAATGAATTAATAAATTATAATCAATTAAATTTATGAAATAATCCTTTAGATCATGGTCAAATTATTATAGCAATAGTGCACGCAAATAAAACAAATGGATTTTCTTTATTGCTTATATTTAAACGTATAATAACACACAAGAAAAACCATGAAAGGTCTATTTAAGATAATCTTTAAAGAGGTCAGAATACAGCCCTGGTTTTTCACAACTGTCATATATTATTATAATATATACTGTCAGTAATATTTGTAATATAACATTAATATAACTTACAAATACAATGCTATTACATCAGAATCGAATATATTATAACTCTGATCTCCATGACTGACGTCAAATACATACTTGTCTGTTTTTGAATATAAATGTTGAATATGTGTCTAATATATAGGCAATGTGGAAGCCATAACAGAGGCAGAAGCGCAGTTTAACACAATTTAATAAAAGAGTTAGACAATATTTGTCAAAACTCTTATTCGAAGCATATGCATCTTCGCAAATAACTATTTGTATTCATTTCATTTTTTGATCAACTATAAGTATATGTGGGTATCTATATTTTATGTCGATCTGATAATATCCTGAGTTTAATATTATGTGTATTTTGGTGTTGCTTAGGTAGCTTTTTACCCTAATATATTATAAAAACACATATATGTTGTATGACATTTTATTAAATGTAAATTAAATGACAAAAAATATATACATGTACATACATAATAGAAAATACATGTATGTATATTATAACTTGTTAAGTCTGTCAATGTATGATTCTCTAAAATAAATAAAAATGCAATGATAATATTTAAAGAATTAAAAAATTATATTTGTGTATATTACACATATTTAAAACAAATATGATGGTCAGGATGGTTCACAGATTTTAAATTTAGTTAATTATTGAACTTTCCTAGTGGTTCAACTTTATATACATCTGAATTTCTCGGAAGTTTAAGAATATTATATTATTATTCGACATTATTATTAAAACTCACTTTGGCAAAAATGTTCACCCAAAAGACGCCACTTCGCCATTGAATTGATGCACCCCAGATATCAATACATACTTAAACATAAATTGACTTATGTAATTATGTAGCTGTAATTACACGGATGTCAGCATAACAGAAGTAAAACAATTAATTGTTTTTAATCTATATGTGATTATCATTGGATAAAATGGCAGGACATTATAAATTGAAGTCATGTTAATTGTAAAAAATGAAAGTTAAAATTATTCTGGAAAAGTTTTAAATTTCAAATGATTTGTTAATATTTAATTCAATTTACATTTCCTCTATATAGAATTATTTAATTTGATATTTGTTACCATAGAAAAAATAGAATGCACTCATTTTGAATTCAAATTTATTGTTTGGTCCATTTCTTTATTTTTAATACGTACTAATTTATTCATAATTAACAAAAATAAATAATAAAGAAAAAATATAAATGCACTCATTTTGAAAGAAACTGCAGTTATTAAAATTTAGCTTTCAGACAACTTGTACCTATACGTAATACAGTAATTACATTAAAATATTTTCTGTTTGGTCCATTTCTTTATTTTTAACACGTACCAATTTATTCATAATATAATTAATTGTTATATGAACTCCCAGTTTTCAGTTAAACGATTTTAGTTTTTATAAACTTTGAAATGTATTCAAAGTTATTTCATAATGTTACAACACATATTTGAGTAAAGATTATTTTGCTGTTTTAATAAATATGGCGCCTAGTAACTATGTTTTTATTGTAATCAATGTATCCATGTATTGTAATGTATGTATTAGTGTATACTATGTGATTTTTCAGTGGAATTTTATTAAAATATTTGTAATATTTTTATATTTATATTTGTAATATATTACTATACTATATTTCTCTTTAAATGATTGAAAAAAAATTAAACTTGAAAGATTTTTTTATATTTCTGGATTCGCGTTTATAGTTTTCTCTATCTAAAGAAAAACTTCGGGTATTAATGCCTTGTCCACAAATATATAAGACAATAGATATTATAAGAAGTTTTGTAACAATTGTCGCTTTCCAAGTTAATTAGACTCATTAAATGTTGACCATCTGTCCTACCTACCTATGCTGTATGTAAAATTCTTGCTGAATAAAAATTATAATGTATGATAAAATATTGTCTAAAATATAGACCATATTATATTAGAAATATTCAAACTTGTATCATGATCGTCATATATAATTTCCGCAATTTAGTACGCGGATTGTTATGACTAAGGAATGATCAAGTTATATTCTCTTTTTACATCAATAAACTTTATAAACACCATATATTATTATTATTACATTTCAATTGAACTCATTGAAGGACACCAGCCGCAGTCGATAATAGTTTATAGCCCATGTAAAATATTATACACAAGGTTGCAAAAAACGAGTGGAACTAACGAGACACTGTCGTGCGGTAGTTCTATATGTTATTGCTATCATATAACTATATACAGCTGTAGAAGTTTGGTTGCAACTTTGACCATGCCGAAAATATATATAACCACTTTATAACATATACATTTTAAACAGTGAAATGTATCTATATATGAAATTTTTTAATCCAAATTGATTTGGCGAGTAGGATACTATACTTGCAAAGTAAGAGGTTATTTTGAATGTTTTCTTAAGACTATAAAATTGTATTCCTGATATGAATAACAGTATATGATAGTACTAATATAAAGTAATGATCTGAATGGTAATAATTTTTTTTTGAAAAAACAGCCAAGAAAAAAACCACAAATTGTCATGAATAGTTATTACCTTCAAAAGGATGCAACTAACTTATCTTCCATTGAAAAACCAGTTTTATTATGAAGACATTTTCCTGTGTGGCTCTATTTTGTGGAGTTTGTTTAATTTTGTAATTTTATAATTGAAGAATTTGTTTTGTTATTATTAATTTATTCTTTATGTAACATGTATTAGGTACTATAGGTTATAGATCCACATAAAAATTCCACCAGTGTAAAATGATAGAAGTAAGAAATATCAGTATAAAAAAATTAAATTATGTATTTTACGTCGAAATCTGTTTAATAAACACTCAAAGACGGATCAAGGGCCCTGATTCTGGAGCAGTGAGCAGTTTATAAAGCGCGCCCACCTCACCAATGACTCTTATAATAAGCCACGGCCTCTAGCAAACGAACCCATTAAGGGTCGCTAACTCTCGACTAGCACACATGCTAGCCAGGAACGGGAGAGTCCATGGATAGGTTCGAACCTGTTCCGAGACAGCCTTGGCATCGGGAAACCAGCGTCTTAACCACTTGGCCATTCACATATACCCTAAGTATATATATTATGTATATGATTTATGCAAGATGTTGATCCAGCGACTGTATATATATATATATAAAATAAATTAATATATTAAATGTCAAAAAAATAATTAAATAATTTATGATAACTGTATCAGGTTTAGTATGTGTATATTTGTTGCCCATCAAAATTGTTATGAAATATTAGTTAATAGCGAAATTTAGTAGTCTATGAAATTCACGAATGTAATTTATATGAACAGGATGTTTTCCAAATTGGTGTTCATTATCACCATGTGGTGCAATAAAAGTTGCAGCTACACCATTATAAACATATCCATGTTTACATTATGCGAAATGCTTAGGCTACTTCAATTAACATTGTATACAGTACTATATACACACATGCTAACTATTAAGTATAGCATGTTAATACTTTTTACAATATATTTCGTCGAATGTTAGTTTTTGTTCGTGCGTGTTAATTAATAATTATTATAGAAAAAGGACCCCAAAATTGATCTGAGTAACATTCATTCATTATTATTGTATCTAAATTATTTTGTAATAATAAGCCTACTGCCAAATAACTTGGGAAATTTGGTACGACAATTTTATTAGCAATAGACAGAGGTAATTTTTCCATATTTTAAAATTATTAAACCTATTAAACAATTAAAAAAAACAATTAAACAAATTAAATAGCCGCTAGTATATATATAGTATATCCTATAATACCAAAACCACTAAAAAAAATTTTTCAATATACAAAACGACTTGGGCAATCTTCTCAAACTGAGTACTGCCCTTGAAGACCGTACACAATCCTCGTGACGGATTATATTCTTCTCGTTGTAAAAAGTTATATAGGATTTCTTTGAGATGTCTACGTTCGATTATTTTGCAAAAACAATTAAACTAGAATTTTATATTTGGCACATATAATAGTTATGTTCATTTTAAATAATAATTATATATTTCTACAAATTTATCAATCCATATTTTAAATTCGTGTAACTATGATAATTTAGTCGATTATCTTATACTTATGAACATAACCTATTAATTATATTAAATATCTCAAATTGTTAGCAATACATTCTCCCCATGTCGATATAGGAAGCTCATAAATAGTAGGCTAAAGGCGCGCAAAAGTTATTAGATTGATGAATAATTTACTATTATGCATCATCGACATATTTGCTATAGTTTATATTTATTTCAGTTCAATATGCTAGTGTACTATGCATATCATGACATTATTTAGAAAATAATATATCTCTAACATTTGTTATACTGTATATGAAACTGTGAGAATTAATATATTAATAACACATTTATCTAGAATTCAAGACTTCCTATAATTCATTATTTTATTAAAAAAATACAGTATGTATTTAAAACGTAACAATTTGCAAGTAGAATTCTCCATGCCGTGCTACGATAATGTACAGATGTATTTTGATAGACAGTAATCGACAGATAAATCCATCTGCAGACCGGTTTCGTTGTATTTGCCACTACAGAGTACATCAGTATACAGAGTAGGAATCGAACATGCAACCCAACGATCTGTGAGGTAAGCCACCTACCACACCCTCGCTTGTCAACCACCGTGTCTAATTTGTAATACGAGCCCTTCACCGCAGTTAAATGAAACCGAGTCGTTGTATTTATACACAACTAGTTTAAGGTTTACAATGTGTTAGCATTTTCAGAATTGGTTTGTTTTTATGAGTTAAGTCAATCCGGTGGTAATAATGTTATATATGCAATCAATTTAAAAATGTGTGTGAACAGTATTTATGAACTGTCTGTTCATAGCAATAATAGCCGTTTAATCTAGAAAAGTGGTTCAGTATTGAGTGGTCTTGTTAATAATATAGTTTTATTGAGAAATTCTATTGTTTTTTTACTAATTTTTCAGCAATCTAAAATTACCACAGATTATAAGTAGCATCCTTTTTGGATTAAAAATGTCGGAACTTTCAGGTTAATCTACATATTTCGGCTTGAAAATTTTGTTTATTTATCCTCTATCTGCGAAACGATCATCAATCAAAGATGTCAGAAGTCTGTTTCTAATCTATATGCATCCGCTGCACACTTTATATTTGTACTTCTACTTATTCATGACTCGTATAGCAACTTTTCAAAAACAACAAGTGATAAATCTCTGAATATAGTTCAAGTAACAAAAAGTAGTGTATTTATTGTGAGAAATTGTAAGTATTTTATGTTGAAGAGTATTATAATTTATGAATCATTCAAATTCTTCAGCTTTAGAGTTTATTTCGGGAGTATGAAAGACTAGGAAAAAAAATTGACTCTTAATAATAATTAATCTATCAAAATTGGGTTCTAAACTAGGGAGATATCTTTAAAGAAAAAGAGCATGAAATAATCTATTAGATCGACAAAATACTTACGCATAATACAATTTAGACTTGCCGGTAAAAAGTACTCGTTGTTTAATTCAAAAATAAATACAGACACGAGGACAGAGAGAGATACACCTATATCGGCGAAACAGTAGGGCAATAAGAGATAGAGAGAGAGAGAACAAAAAACGGTGTAGAGTTAGGAGGAAACAATTCGATAGTACCTCGACATACAGTAAGTATAACAGGGTGTGTGTGTAATAGTGCAAATATTTAAATCAGTACAGTATCAACAGCAGCATTAGTGGTAGGAGTAGTAATAATAATGACAAATAGAATAGACGACGAGGCAGCGCGGCGCGGCAGAAGTTTCATCGACCACCCCGGTGCCGGACGTGTTGTCCGCTCTCATCGGCTCGTCGTGTTGAACTGCATAAAGTAGGCCGCAGTGGGCGGATTGTTGTACACCTCCCGGTCGAGGAAGCCCTGGAAGTCCTTCTGCTCCTTGGCCAGACGCAGGTTCTCCAGGGCGGTGCGCTTCTTGAGGTCGGTCTGGGTGCGGGCCACCTCGCGCTCCATCAGGAGGCCTACGCGGGCCTGGGCGGAGCGCTGCCGGTCCCACTCATCGTCGCGCAGCTTCTGTTCTTGGCGGAGACGCTGAAGGAAAGGGGCGGGTGTGACGTGTGTTTCTCTGTATCAATATTTTGCCTACGTGTTTATTTATGTACTGAAATATTTGTGATTCTCTTAAAGTGACGCTCATTGTCCACTTCGTAATATTGAATTTATGACTGCCACGAATGTTTTCAGAACATTTATTTCAGAGATATGCAATTGAATTTAAGAGATAACATGACATGGAGGGAAGTAACTTAGTGAATTTAGCTACCGTCAACTATTATATGATGTACACATTTTGTAACCTCTTTGTTCAGCCGCAATAATTAACGTAACACAATGGAAACTTATAATTTACGTTATCACGTAATCATAGGTTATTTCGAGACAAAACCATATCTTTATTTCATATCTTATTGAGTAACTGTTCACGGTGTATAAACAAAAAAATATGGATACCTATTATTGTAATTATTATTTTTTTGATTACTATTTTCGACCAAGACTTTAAGTACCACATTTTCAATATATTTAAATTTAAATAATAGCGCGAATTCATTTTGTGTTTGTTTGTAAATGAGTATGACCTTATTTATGAGAATATATGTATTATATAAAATCAATAATTTATAATAACTTATTTGTTCAGTGGGAATTCTGCCGTGGAATGGCAAAGAACTCTAAATGTCTAACCAATTACCAGATATATGTTATATGCAATCTATAATAAATCCAGATTGTGTATATTACATATCCGTCCATTATATCTTACTTTTTTAGTATTATATTTAACTTGATATATTTTAAATGATAAATATTCAGTTACGATACTTTGACGATACCCGGCAAAATTATCACTACAATCTATATATGCTACTGTTTTTTTATGTAAGTAGTATATCAAATTATATATTAATAATTTGTCGATCTGTAATATTTATAGTAAATGTATTGTGTAACATGTTTTAATAAACAATAGATATCGATTTTTCGAAATTCTTACTTGAGATAATTAAATCCATTTCTACGATATAATTAATATGAAACACAATAATGCTTTTTAAAGTGATGTATAGAAAGATTATAGAGATTATAGCTATTATTAGCTTGGTATTAAGATAACAAATAACTATTCAAAGCGAATATCGAAATTATATTTTAAGTGTAATTTATAAAAAACATAGTGAAAACATAAGCTATTTAAAAAACTATTGTCGTAATAGATGCGTATTATCTACAATTTTTCATTGTAGATGCAATAATACAACGGATAAACAAAAATATATAACAAATAACTGTAATATACGGTTAAAAAAGTTAATTTTAATCTATATGATACGGTAGAACCAACATAACTAGATGTGTGTTTTATAATCATATTATCTACAATATTTCTGGTCAGGGAATACGAGTTAATTTTGAATTCCACAATTTATACACTAAAAAATACTCATGATAAATTATCTAAAAATTATAAGTTGTCATTACACTGCTACCCTCCAAAACAAAGTAGTATACAAAAAATTATACGAATTAACTGAATAACCAAGGGCAGAATGCACCCACCTCATTTTCGGCAATCTGTGTCTCCTGAATGCGCTTGATCTCAGCCAACTGCTCTGGCGACATGCCCTTGTAGCGATCCGGCACAATCCTCCCCGGCCCGAAGGCCGATATCGCCTGGGCCGGGTTCTCCGTCAGCATGTCCGAGTAGAGCGCGTTGGCGATGTGGGTGGCAGTGTCGTCGGCGTCCTGCTGCTGCCGCAGACGGTTCCTCTCGGCCATCTCGCGGGCCAGCGCCTCGTTGTAGTTGCGCGTGGCCGAGTCGATAGCCCGGCGACACTCGTCCTCCGCTTTGGCCAGCTCCATGGCGCGTTGGTCCAGCTCGTGACGCTTCAGGTCGTACAGACTGTGTGCGTATTTGGTGCGGAGGGATGGGGGGGGGAGGTGGTGAGAGGAACGTAAATTAACACTGTAGTAACACCAGGCGCTTTGCTGTAAGCCTTGTTTAGCCAGAGGCCACAGGTATATACGTCAGTTCAAAATATATAATTTGTTCTTTAATAAGTTTCCTGGTTAGCTACAATTAAGCGACAAATTATTGTAATCCAGGTTAAACACAAACTGAAAAAAATCCGTTGTTATACCGTATTTGATGTTTCATGACGTCATAAAACATAGTTACAATTTAGCGCCAAAAAAAGATTTTTCAATGTCCAGAAAAAGATATTTTTAGTATATTTTGAAATATGTATTAGAAGATCAAGTGCTTCAGTATATTCTACAAAACTATATGGAAATAAAAGGTCAATATATATGTTGCAAGAATATACACAGATTAACACCAACAAGATCCCTTGAAAGTGGTAAGTGATTGTTCCTTAACAGCTTGCTGGCACTCCACTGTTGGTCCCTTGTTAGCAGTATGAGCCACCATCTATTGGTATGGTTGTGAATTCAGCGTCAGAGGTCTTATTACCCCAACCACCCACTCGTCGTCCTGCATGTTGGCTTGCCTTACATATCGAATATCTCTCCCCAAGTGACAATTCACTAAAAGGTGGACATGAAAATAATTGCACATACCTGAATCCCTCGTTGGATTCCACGAAGAGCGATCCTACGATCTAATCCATAGGAGCGTTTCTTTTTCTGCCCCTTCCTCGAAAACCGGTCCTACATTTAGGGTCTGACTTATAACAACAATAACAGAAACAGCACTCACTCATCCGCCATCTTCTGGGCCGCCTTGGCCCGATCGCGCTCCTCGTTCTGCATGTCGTACCATTCCTTGAGCTGCTCCTTCTGGAACTTGTTCCTCGCCTCGTTGTTCAGATCCTCACCGTCGAACTTCTGCATACTCGAGATGCCGCAGCGCGGGTCGTCGTCGCAGACGCGCGCCGGCTTGTCCTTCTTCAGGTAGTCTGGGTCGTAGAGGTCGAATTCGCGCCGCGAACAGGGCTGCTGGTGGAGGGCGCGGAATTCGTTCAGGGCTTTACGCAGCTCGCGAATGTCCGCGTCCTGGCGAGCCTGGATGAGGCAGGCGATCTTGTCGCTACGAACGGCATCGGCTCCTGACCGGGTGGCGGTAGTGAGGGAGATAGCCTTCATCAAATGTCATTCTAGTTCGTCTTCTTTCGAACGTTTTCATCAGAACAAAAACATTTATAGTAAACAAATCCCCATGAAGACTCCCCAACCTATCGACTAAATAGATGTAGAAGGGGGAGGGAGCCTCGAAATTGTTTTGATCCAGGCGCTACAAAGAGCATGCAAACTCAGCAAAAATAAATAATTTACTGAAAATCGACCTCAATGTTTCATGATTTTCGTGTTAATTGATCAATAATTTCATATTTGTTTTTATAAATTAGTAGGATTATTAATCATGGTTATTACAATTCACTAATTATTGTAGAAATTCACATTAAAATTTTTAAGCTTGAAGAAAATAAATACTGAGTAATTCCATTATGTAAAAAAAACAATCTGCTGATTGTATAACTGCAACCTTAATAAGTAATCTTAACAGTAATTAATGAAAATCATGTAATCATTTCAACACCGTACCGAATCGGTTTACTCAACATTAGAAATAACTCTTTCATTGGTCCTTTTTTATTAATAAACATTTACTGAATTACTTATAATTACTACAATTGCGCAAGACAAATAAATGAAAAGTAAAGTCAACAAATACAGATTCACACGAACAATAACTGTGAATAGTATTTAACATACATAATAAGCTACATAATGTCTGTATTTGTGGAGAGTCAGAGGCCACAAATAATGATAATAATAAATAAAGCCTATAAATGGAGATTTGATGATAAACTGATCCTCACCATAGGCTTCACTTCGTTTATGCTCAAGATCTTCACGTTCCCTTTTCTCATTCACCTGCTGATGTATGGCTTGCTCATCGATCTGAAGAAAATTAAGACAATCCTAGGTATCTTTATCGAAATATATAATAAATTATTAAAATATGATACCAAATAATAAGTAATAATGATGTGATGTCTGATGGACAAAATGAAGAGGTGTAATAATTACAAGAAAAATAATAAACAACAAAAAATTTGCAAACGAACTAATTCGGATTTGTTTTTCTAAAAATAGTTTTTTTAGATAATGAAATGTAGATATAACACGAAAACTTTATTTTAATTCTACTAATATGTCAGAGAGGATAAGATATTGAACTATATATAAACTGAAAAACTAGTTTTGTACTTTACAGCAGTATTTCATTTATTAGCAATAGATTAGCAGTGTATATTTTTCTGTTGGTCACTATACAAATTATCGTATGGTATGCATATATACATATAATATTATTATATACATTATTATAAATAAAATTAAAAAATATAGACTGACATGATTTACATATAGAATATAGCTTTTAAATGCAAAATCGAAACATTTTAAATTAAAATTTAAAATATTGACTTCTCTATTAGTAAGCAATCAAATTAAAATTAACAAGTTATGTTAAAGAACACTTTAAAAACTACAATATCAACCATATACCAATGCGCACAACAATGAAAAATGAATAAGCTAATATAAATGTCATACATTTATTTTCACATTAATAAAAGGTTGTAAGAACTATGTTAATTTGGAAAGAGTGGAGTCTAATTAAACCCAACTTCAGCTTACAAATAATAGTTTTGATATTGAATTATTATACATTATAATTATATATAGTATATTCACAATACAAACATTTCTGAAGCAGAATTCAATTAACATTTATTACTGTAGATTATAATATTTAACAATCAATCAATCCAAATCCAATAACATAATATTAAAAAAAATAGTAGCAGTTTAGCTTCATATTTCTATGATATATGGTCCATATATAGTATATAAATAGTATATATATATTATATAGCTTATATATATATTATATATATTGTCTATATAACAGGCTATAACAAGCTAAAATAATATAATATATTATAATATATATATAATATATAATAAATAGTAAATATATATATAAATATAAAGTAAATAAATATCTATATGTTTTTAATTTTACTAATTATATTTAGAGAAAAAAAATTAATAATTTTATTCATATAATTATATATAGTAATCTCTAAATAATGAATGAAAAAATACTGAAAATTCAACACAATAAGTTATATTTAAAGGGTATGAAATATAGAAAATAGATGTCTTGAAGCTGTCAATTTTATTATACTGGATTTAAACACATGATATATTAAAATACAAAACCTTCATTTTTGTAATAAATATAAATTATATGTGTAAATTATTAATATAATTTAAAGTTACTATATTATATTTAATTATTAACTAAAATAAGTTTAATTTGTAAACGATTAGTTATAGTTAAGTATAAAGTATAATATATATATTAATTCAATTAGAATTATACAATGAAATCTGACAATCTATTTTAACTACTAACTATTTATTATGAATAAGTTTACCCAGGATAGGGATAATTAGATTGTGGATTAACCACTAATAAATTATATTTTAAATATAAATTAATTTAAAACTGAATATTTATAATAAATTAAAGCTTTAAAAATTACATATCTTTATTAACAATTCAATGTATGCTGTAAATATTTATAAATAATTTAATATAAATCATGTTTAAAGAATTAAAACGTACACATCTAAAACTTAAATATGTATAAATCAATTATAATTATAGTAGTAATGTATAAAACTGAATTAAATAATTCTGAAAATTAATCATTAAGACAAAACATAATTTCAAAATGTATGAGAATCTTAAGTATAAAACTGTAAAAGTTAATCATGCTAATTATGGCTAGAATTTTTTATTAAAATTTAGCCATAATATAAACCAATTACTACTTTTAGTAAGTAGTCAAAATTTGGGTATATATGTTTTGACAGTAATCATAAGTTATCATTTACTTAATATATGATCAATGAAAACATTATCAAAAAAGACACAAATACTTCAAAAGAGCATACCACCTTTTATGGCAGTTAAACAGTAAGTAATTACTTTTACAAATTTATTTTTATCTTGACTACATATATTTTGGTTGTGATTTTAGAGCCTGTTCTGTCAATTTTAAATGATAAACTTAAGCTTATATAATATTACATATAAAATATATGTACTACTTCTATAATAAGAAAATTTTATTTTCTTACTTATAAATCTATGATAAGTAAAGTTTTATTTAAACTCTTTCAGCCGTTTGCACCAACCACAAATAAAAAAAACCAGGAATAGTATTAATCCTGGCTTAGCTATTCCATGAATAAATTGTTGAATGCACCATTGAACTTTAATCTTGGAATAGTTAACCTCATAATAAAGCAAAGTGTAACATGATGCCAACCAATAAAAATCAATGCAGCTGTGCTAAATAACTAAATCAATATTTTAACAAGTAAACTGGCAGTGCAAGAAAAAGAAAAATACACATGTGATAATGTTGATAATAATATACATATAAAATTAGATTCTGTACAAGATATAATTTAATATAAATTTTTGTAATGTTCATATAACAGTAAAAGTATTTTTGTTTCCATACACAATATGTATTATATTTATGAAATATACAGAAATGCATAAACAATAAACAAGAGTAAACCATGCATAGTAAATGTTTCTATAAAATAAAGAATATTCTGGCTATACACCATGCACATCATTACATATGCATTTATATGTGTAAACTGTGGTAGGCTTGGACACACTTTAGTAGCTGAAATGGATAAGCAAGTTTTAATGAACTTAACAGAAATGATATAAAAAAAACTTTAAAATACAGTAATTATTACAGATATATAAGTATAGAAATTACTGAAAAATGCCACTATTAATATAGAATAACATGTAGTATATGTTTCACTTCATATTAAAATCATGCTTTCTGATTTTAAATACTTTGTAAAGCACATTTTAATGGTATTCTAAAATATTATTTTACTGTGATCAAAATCTTTCAAATATTGGAAGACTTATTTTAAACATATTTTAAATGACTGTAGTTTCTATAAAATTATTTAATAAAGGTTATTTAAGGGTTAGTTGATCATTGAAAATATTTAATAAATGGTAATAGACTTTCTTTATAAATAATTAAAAAGAAATTAATAATATTTTTTATCTTTATATATTTTATTGTAATTCTGACTATTTAAAGTATACTGAAAATATATATTATTAGGGGTGGATGCAAGAATTTGATACCAGGGAAACATTATACTATAATATGAGTGATAATAAACAATTAAGATATATATATTAAAATACTTATACTTTTATTGAAAAGGATTAATTTATTTCTTTATTAAGTAAACACATTAATTAAAATAATATAGTAGGGGTCTCTTAATTTAATTTTATTATAAAATAAAATTTTAGGAAAAATATTTATAGTATTCTACAGGGTCAGATTCAGGATTCTTAAAAAGGGGCATAGCTCACTCCTTAAAAACCTTTACTGTATTCCTGGCCTTCAGATCATTATCATCCAACAGTGAAAAGGGTAATCAAATTTTGATAATTAACATGCTTAATATCCTTCAATTTGTTTTTTGAAAAATATTATAGGTACTATCATAGTTATTATAATATTATAGGTACTATAAGGTCTATATTTTATTCATGAATATAGGATAAATAAATTAATTAAAAATATTAAAGATATTTATAATAAAGATTTTATAATTTTACAGTAAACATGACATATATTAAACAATTTCTTAGCAAGGGGGGAGGGGGGGGGCATGCACCTCACCTTAGATCTGGCCATGTCTTAGACAGATTACTATTTGCTAAATATACTAGGAAGTGTCTATTTTGTGTTTTTATGCTGTAAACTGCATGAGATATTATATATAAGTGGTAATATCTGAGTGAGGAAAAATATAGTTATTAGAAGTAACAGGGAGTTATTTAAAACTATAATTAATTTTAATTATTGTTTAAATATAAATTATACTTCTTACATAATAACTGATTGGTCAATTAACCCACCATATACTAAAAGTCTACTATTACTAACCAAGTTATCATTGCAAGTAAAAAATCATTTACTTAGTAATTCATTATGAATACCAGTTTAGAAAGTTTGTTAAGAAAAGAAATAATTCTTACTATAATTATAAGAAAAATTAATTAAATTATGAATATGTCTGCTGCTAATAGAATTTATTAGTTTTTAATTTTTAAATGTTTTTATATACTTTATTATGATATACAAACTATAAACTATAAGCTATAAACTGTAAACTATTATACATATTTATATACAAAAATAAAATTTATATTATTTAATTTTGTCAAAATCTAATAATTAGCTATATAATTTATAAAACTATAGACAGAATAACTACTATGGTATATTGAAATAAATAAATATTTTAAAATATATTGAATAATTAATTTAAAATTAAACAATTAATATTTATATTTGTACTTGTCAATTAATATCTAAAGTTTTAATGAAATTAATATATTCTTAAAAATTGTACAGTGATACTTTTTCTTCTAAACTAAAGCATGATTTTTATCTTCAAAATACGTGAAAATAAAAAAACTATTTTGAAATCTTCTTATGCTATACATTGTCATTTAACTGCAATTTTTTAAAGATATTGTTAAAATTCATAACATAAAATGAATCCCTTAATGAAGGCAGAAATACTTCTTGTGGCTGTGTGACAATAGTGAATACTATAACAATGCCCGGGCATTACACATTTATATCTTAATTTTAGTATTATAAAAAAATTGGATATTTAACTTACTCCAATAGTTCGTGTTTTAGCATTGAAAATTCTACTTTGTCTTTGTTGTTCACGAGCTTTTCTCCTTTCTATTGCAGCTGCTTCTTTTAAATCTATCGGTAAATCCAATTTATACATATTTTAATACTTTAATTTTGTCCAAAACGTATTTACTGATAATATTGAAAGTTCGTGTTTACAGTAACCTAGGTTTCGAGTAACTTAAACAATTTATTATATTTAATATTTATTATGCATTTCAAATTATGTTATTAAAATTTGATATGTTCTAATTAAATTATTAAATATTTTAAAATAGTCCTAACACGATAAAAAAAGATTATAATATACTTAAATAAATCAATATTCTTAAACACATTTGTAAATTAGTACTAATATTAGTTTTTCTTTAAAACTATTATGGTGCTTTAAAATAAATTATCAAGCAAGTAAACGTTCTAGCGATAAATTACACTTAATAAATTATTTTACCGTTTTAAATTATAGATCGAACGTCTTTTTAAAGAGTATACCAACGAAGATAGTTGATCACATTGGATTTGAAACATTATTAATATTTATACTATTAAATATACAATATATATAATTAACAGTTGTTTATTTATATTGTAATACGTTATTGGAAGAGTTATACTTAAATAGGAATAAAGGTAAATAATCTTTGTAAATATATTGTATAATTATATTAAAAAAAACTGTTGATATATAATTTTCAATTTATAAAAGTAACATTGTAGAATTAATAATAACCATAATATATAACAATTACGTATATTATGTCATTTGAGTGCTTTAACCTAATCTATTCCTATGGTAGAAAAATAAATAATTTATAATAGATAACAATAAATATATCGCACTATTTTAATATAAATTCGCTTAATAAACTATCAATATACACAAAATAAAGTATACTTATAGCATCTAAATAGGAGGTGAACCCACCAAAAAGTCCTATTGTTGGCAGTCAATTGTGGCCAATCCATAAAATATCTTATTTAATTATAGCGACCATCGTGATGACCGCCACCTTGATATCGCACTAAGAGCGGCCACATGTGGCCAGGCGCCTACATGTCGCTCTTGCGGTAACCATAGACGGCCAGTCACCTGATTATCGCCCTTGCGGTGGTCACAGGCGACCAGCAACCTGATTATCGCATTTTTAACGGTTACAGGTGGCCAGCCACCAAGTATTCGCCACTTATTATATTCGATTAAAAACCTTTAAATATTCGTTTTGTTTAAATAAATAATATAATTAATTATTTACATATATCAAACAATTTTTGACCACCCTTAAATTGCCTGGCCGCTGAAGTGCCGCCCGCGAACCTCGAACAACGTTTTTACCAGGATACAATAAATTGTGTTTCTCTGTATATAGTTTGGGAGCTTATAGTTAGATCCTTTAGCCGAAAGTCATTCAACTTTTTCAATTTTATTAGCAGGTCTCTAAGATTAGCTTTCTTGGCTTATACCCAACTAAAAAATAATTAAAGCCACGAGTATATATTATATATATATACATATATATATATGAAGCTGGATGAACGCCATTTTTGTATTGAGCCTTCGCATAAACTATGCTTTTACATTAATAAAAATTATCAAAAAAGCATATGTGTCACCGCGGTGCCCCTTTTATAATGATGAGTCACTTTATATATTGTTATGCCAAACAAATAGCACCCATTAGAGGTAAAATTATTATACTAATGTAAAAGAAATTGAGCCTATGGGGTAATATAACGATGTCAATACCAAATCTAAAAAATAATACGAAAAAAATAATTAATAAGGGGTCAAATGAGGTGCTCAATTTGGGGACAAAAAATAATGACCGCTATATGAAAGAGATTGCCCACTCCTTTGTGGATGTTAACGAAGCAGTTTTACACACTCCAAAAAAGCATAAAATGCAGTCGACCAATAATCTACAAAATGATATTTTTCTAAATAAATATTTTTTTGGATTGTGAACATATTAGTTACTGTTACTGTTACTGTTAGTTACGCTGTTACTGGTAGTTACACTGTTACTGTTAGTTACGCTGTTACTGGTAGTTACGCTGTTACTGGTAGTTACACTGTTACTGTTAGTTACGCTGTTACTGTTAGTTACGCTGTTACTGTTAGTTACGCTGTTACTGTTAGTTACGCTGTTGGGCAATTTCACGCCAAAGGGGACAAAAGTGACATCATAAAAATATTGTGTCGTGGTGTTTTAGAATTAATACCATTTCAGTTTTATAACACTTTCTTATTATTGATACCATAGATATATAAATAGATTCCTGCCTGTCTCTCAAACAATTCATATCTATGACTGATACAGAAAGAATTATCGAAATATCTGTTTCGGTATTTGTGTTATATCATTTTTACGTTTGGTCATTTTAAAATTATGGTTTATCAAGAAATATAGTCAGATGCGTGCCGTAAAATATAAGTGGTAAACTTTTCAGATTTCGGCATAATATATCAATAATATGTTGTTAAGAAACCAATCTTTGTAAACATATATAATACGAATTTAGTCATTGAGTTTCAGATATTAGTATATATCCATATATTTTAAGGTAAATTTGTATGTTACGTACCTAACAAATTTCAGTGAAATAGTTTAATTATTTTTGTGCATAGAAATTATATTGCTTTAAAAACTATTTCAAGTTGCTCCTACCTACAACAATACTCTAGATTTGATTAATAGATTTCTATGTTCATTTAACTATATTGTAAATTAGTGTTTGAATTATGGTGACGCACCCAACGTTAGGTCGCTATAATAGATGAAAACCATCCCATTCATATATAACGGCAATATAAAATATTTCCTACATCGAATTTCAGAATATTTACAACTTACTTTTCATTGGCTGTTGTGCAATAGTTAGGCTACTCATGTATATTAGACATGCATAATTATTATGTGTAGCCCATCAATTTTAATAAATCAACATCTATAGTGTAGCC
>JAUZND010037224.1:0-45315 GCA_034780555.1 Coelogynopora nodosa
TGGCGGCCATCTTGGATTTTTTCATATTTAACCTATTTCCCCCGCAGTAATTTCTTAGGACTTTTAGTATGTTATTCAGAACACTTCATAGAAGACCTATGTGTAAAAATAAATTCTGTTGCAATTTTTTCCATTTCAAATGTTAGTTTGCCTGGACTATAAATATGTAATAAATTCTAAAACATTGGATATTACATTTTACTAATTTGATAAAATGTACACTTCAAATTCAACAAGCAACGTTTAAAATTGATTGTATCATTAATATTTCCTGCTTTAGTTATACAATTACTAAGTATGTACAGTATCTTTTTAGCCACCACCACCACGACTTTATTTTGCTATACGATATCATATTATTTCGCAGTCTGTGTCGGGTTGACATTTTGTATGCACCTTTAGTTTCCTTATGAATACATTAAAACATGGCATAACATGTATACATTGTTATGTTTACGTTAATTCTTGATTCTTATACTTATTCTTGGTTCAATTGAGTTTTATTTAGTTATTTTTTAGTGATATTTAACTAAAAATTAGTACGCTTCAATGCATGTTCATGGCGAAATTGAATGTATGCTCATATACCTGCCAACAAAAAATATTTCAGTTAATGTACGGTATTTACAATCCAATATTTGAGTTTAGGATTCTTTTGTCAAACAAGTTTATAAGTTTTATTTATATAAATAATATTATTCACATTATCTGTGTACGACATATTTGCAAATTCATTTATTATACTTATAATTATGAGAATTTTAAAAGACTGGAAATTAATTTAAATATATTGCTCAATTATTAAATAGTTTAAGATAAATGTAACTAGCTACAAAAATAATTACTTTTAATAAATTGAAAAGTTGTTGAATAACACAATGAATAATTTAAAAGCGCTTTCGACTTAAGGTATTTTTTAATCAAAATAATTAATTGATTTGGTAAAATTACAAAGTTATTTAATAAATAATATATTACAAAAAGTTTTATTTTTAATATTTTTTAAATACAAGAAATTAAAAATGGTAAAACAACTCTTATAAAATAAATTAATATAAAACGCTTGAATTGTAAAAAATAATAACATTAATATGCTATATAATTTGTAAAAAAATATTTGGTTATTTTATTCCGAAATGTATGAAACTCTTACTTATATGTTCACATTGGTCATATCATTGGCCCAATTGTAATTTTTATCTAATAATAATTATTTTTATTAAATAAAAATGGTAAAACATTTTATAATATATTTATATATTTGAATTGATTTAATTTAGTTATAAAATATTATAATTAAAAATATTTTGAATCATTTAATGTGGAAAAGTCACGAAATCTCACTTTAAAATTATATATTTGTACGAAACTATTGTAATCAATAACAAATTTCTGAGGCTGTATGTAAGTTTTTTCCAAAAATCTTTTATACGACATCTAGATAAAGGATTTTTGTGACTTTAAATATATTCTGCCATATTAAATGATATTATTAGCTTAAGGGGTATTGACTATGATATACCATAATATAACGAAATTCACAAAATCAAAATTTAACTAAAATTTCGAATAAGGAAAGTGAAAATATGCATTAAAGAAATAAGACTATTTTTGACATAGAGGATGAATATACCTTTTTTTCGAATATTGAATTTGAAAACAGTAACTTTCCATTGTAAAATCCTGACATTATGGTCATTGACATATGGGAAAATCTCATATGCGTAAAATCGACTATTTTCTTTTTAGAATAAGTCGATTGTCAGGTTAGTATAAAATGACGGTTGGCGCACACACATCCTTTCGTGATATTTGAATAAGAAGTTATTCAAACGGTTCAATTGTAACGATTTCTTTTTCTTTTAGATATTACCGTCTTCGGTGTTTCGATTATAGAACATGTTTATTAAAATATTAAAAATAAATAATTAAATAATTTGGTTACAATATTATTAGAGCATTATTTTTTAACAAATAATTACAACAGTTCTATTAAGGATGGTAAAATTGGTAAAACGCTATGTAGACATTCTTATGAACATGTAAATGAAAGACTGTGTTAACTTTTTTTAATAAAATGTACTTTACTCATGACCTAATACGCCATACTTGTCAAGGTATCTTTCAGTGAAACATTAAAAAACTATATTTTCTGTAAATAATTAAGTTATAATTAATTTTGTATAAAAATACCAAAGGAAAAGGACACATTATATTAAACAACAAAGGAAGTACCGAACAAATAAAAAATAACAAACAGACAAACAAGAAACGGAAAATGAGAAAATAAAAAGAAACAGTTTTATATTATTGACTATAATAGATAAAATTATAGATACAAAACAAGTATATGTAAAGTAAATACAAACACATACTACAACAAATAAGTTGCTAATATGTGATTAATTTTTGTAAAATCTAAAACAGAATACAATTACAACATCAGCGATCCTATAAAGTGTTGACTTACATGCAAACCGCAACAATATTTGTTTGATCTTTTTTTTTCAATTATAAGCATATTAAATTAAATAATAGTTTAAAACCAGCTCGAAAGTTTCCCCTACTATATTTACTAGTCCAATATCCAAAGTTAACCTATTAGAAAAACAAAATTAAAACGGATCAAATCTTTACAACTGAAGCAATTTCAATATCACTCCAATCTAGAATATCACTAAGTAGTATAATTAAAAGGTTTCAATTATTTATTTATTTATTTATTTTGAATTTGTTTTTCTAATATATATATTTATTTATTTCAATTGTATATTTACAACATTACATATTGTCTTCGTAAGAATTTTTATTTATAAAATACACAAAATAACTTGTTTTAAAGACGTTTAAAAGAAATGTCAAAAATAGGTTTCAAACAGATTGTATATAAATTAACTGAATATTTGACAAAAAAGTATAAATGCAATTGTTCGTAAATATTATGTTTTTTAAATGAAAATAATAGCCACTTTGAATTTGTTAAACACATTTAGTTTTAAAGAAATATAAAAGACAAAAACTGAAAAAATGTAATGTATTGGTAAATTTTCATTTAACACTTTATCAAGTCTCATAAAAGTGAGGGAGGAGAGATAGGAATGGCCAACGAGGGGTGTACAAAGAGAGAGAGATGGATAAATCAAAAGAAATTATATTTAGTTTTGTTATTAAATATATGTAAATATAAAAACAAATATTGTTAGTATTTTCAAATCGAATGCGTTTCAAAATTAAATAAATTATTTTATAACTACTGTTTAAAATAAAGAAAGCCACACCGCAAAGATATCCGTTATAGCCTCCTGTTTTTTTTATAATACACTATAAGGTATAGGTATATAATATTCTCCACTCTAGACAATTGTATATTTAGTTGCTCATTTATTATATTTATATGTCTCATATTCCCGAAAGATTTTTCTGTATCATGATTATCTTGGTTTTGGCATCCGTATGGACATCTGGCAAACTGTATATTATGTCGTACCTACTACACCTAAAACTACTTTCATGTATAGCGCCAAAAATACTCAGAATGAAATATATTTCTTTCTGTATGGGCAACGGCTGTAGAGAGGAAAATTTTTCCTATTACTACCTTAATTGTTTACTCATGTAATACGAATGGGAAAGGGACGAAGTAAAAGTTAGATTCGCCTAAAGACAGTAATTCCGGACACTACATGTTTACATTTTCTTCCCCTCTCTCACGTTTTCTCTCTCTCTCTCTCTCTCTCTCTCTGTCATTCTCTGTGCTATTAATATAAAAATATACGTGACCGCATGTTAACACAGTTCATTGTGTTGTATGTCATTGTGTCTTGTACTAATAAGATCTCCATTAATTTCCGGCGCTCAACTTTTAAAAACGGTGCTAGGAAATCCCTGGAATAAAAAATATCCCACAGTAAGTAAGTAAATATAAGCAAGCTGGTAACTTATACGGCACATACATTATACTCACACAACAGTACCTACTGCTTGTTGGCGAAAGTGATTCAAGCGAAATGGGATCGCAAACAGACCGGTTATTTACAACATGCAGGTTTTATAGCTTTAGTCTATTTTCTATGTTGGTCGAAACATTATGGTTGTTAATACAACTATATGTATAATATGCACTCAAGCGCACATGTGGGTAACACTGTCAGGGAATTCGTTTTCATGTTCTGCAAGCTACACATGTGTATGTTAATAGTCGTATGCACACAAAGGGAAAGGAATCGATGGACTTAAAGTGTATGACAACTACACAAAAACGAAAGAGAAAGAATTAGAGAGATATCAATGGGATGAGATTAAGCACATAGTGAAACGGAAATAAAGAATATAGTTGTTGAGCGTCGAGGAGAGAGAAAAAAAGAGAGTGTCTGGTATAGTAAGGAAAGAGAAGTGAGAATTACAATTAAGAGCAGGAAAATAGAGAAAAATAAATTGAATCAAAGATAAACACAAATATATAAGTTGAATGTGGAGTCAGACTTTAAGTTAACATAAACAAAATTAGGTTAATAAAATAATATTTAAAAACATATAAAAATGTATAATAAATTTGATTATTTATCAAAACACAATTTGTTATTATCTACAATAGATATAGTATTTTCATTTTCGTATTATAATTTTTTTTTTAATTTTTGTAATTCTTGTATTAATTTTTCTTCTAATTTTTTTCTATGATCGATTAAAATAATAATTGTTTTTTGTTTAACTTAAAACATCTACATTTGCAATATTTTAATAATCCTTAGTAGTACGGATGCTTTTAATTAAAAAAACTTAACGGAACAAGCACAGCAGTTTTCAAAACGAATTTCAGTGTGATGGGAAAAATTCTGAAATGGTAATTAATATTTAGGGATTAGGTATGCCATTCAAAGAGCTAGCTGACACTACATATTGTATATAAAATTATATGAAAAATGGAAACAAGGAAAAACTCGCAAAATTTAACACAAAGTTCACGCAAATTTATATATTATCAATTTTAAATTATTTAGTGAAAGTAAGGAGACTCATACTTTTGACTGTGGAGGAGAAGAATGTGACCGTACACATTATTTGAAGTGCCTCTATCCACTCCATTTTATTTATAATTTATTATTATACATCAACATTACTCATTCCTTATATTGATGAAAATGTTTCATGTCTCTTGTTAATATGTGTTGTTTCTTTATTTTAAATATATGGAGAATTAGACAATTTTACAAACATTATTTTTTTAGAAATTATTAATTAGAAAATTATAATTAGAAAATTTCAACATTTATGCAACTAAGATTTTGAAAATCAAAAACAAGTTTTTCACTTAGTCAATACAATTCGGTGATGGTGTTTACGTTAATTTTTTAATATTTTAAATTGATTTGAAATTATTAATGAACTCACAACACATTCAATCATAGGCAATCACCATCAAGTTTTGTTGACCTGTTCAGGCATGCGTGATTCAAGTCATAATCACTGGATTCTTAGTTGTGTACACAAAATAAATTAATATAAACTGTTCTTTGTTTTAGCATGAGTGTTGGGTTGCTTAAACGTAATTTAAACAAGGTTTTTAAAATGATCTCTCTCTATCTACACTACGCACTGAACATTTTTGAGAATATTTATCATTTCACGCTAACTACGAGGAGTTTTTTTTATTTGTGTATACAGGAATTCTAAAAATAGATATGGTGATATACTAATTGATACTTTACCTACATATTTATCATTTTCATTTGTAAAATTACGTATGGCAGAAGAAGAAATAGTTAAAGTATAATTAATAGTATTACCAAATGTCTGTTTGCTTGAAATTCCAAGTGTAAACACTGCGTCAATCCAACGAAATTTTTTAGTACGTTTCAAATAAATCAAAAATAATATTTCAAATAAACACTTGTTTGATGCAACCTCCCAAACAACACAACAAATGTGTGTCTGAAGTTTTGTGTTTACAATCCTAAATTGCAATTTTTTAGAGTATTATATTCTTAGTTTCCTTGAAAACCACCAAAAAAGATGTTCTATTATTATATCAATGCTATACTTTGTATGGAGACATTGGTGTTTTGTCAGGAAATGAACAAATTGTTATCCGTTGTCAGCTGAAAAATAGTTGTCAAACGGTAGTATGACTCCTTTTGCATTTGATATGACAGGAAACTTCAAGGGCCAAATAAGATATTATACAATTTTATTCAATACACTTGACAGTTAACTAATGGTTATATTATATTTCAAATCTTATATAAATTTTGTGTAGTATAAGTGTGTATTCCTTATTACAGATATGAGACATATATATATTCGAACGATTACGCAATTCTGCTCAAATCTAATTCGAGATGTTGAATATATTTTTTATATTTCGAGAGACAAATTCTTAGTTTTTCACACTTGCGGGTATATATAATTTTTAGTAAGATTTATTTAATTTAGTCGAGTTGTTTATTGTGTTTATGGCTTCAATTAGAATGTAATATAATCAATATTTAAGTATGTTATTGTGGACATTAGGAAGTTTCATAATTAATATTCATTTGAAATATGAGTCCATAAATTTATATTGTTATAGTGTTCAGGAAGTTATGTGATATATATATATAATTGAAGTTTTAACTATCGGACTTAATTATTTTTTATTATAGTAATATAAACTTTAGATCATTATTATATTAACTATTTATAAATAAATGTGGCAAATCTTTTTCATAAATTTAAAAAAAAGCTAGGTTATTAATGTGTTACAGTGATTTTATTTCGCCTCCATAATAATCGAAAAATTAAAAAATAATATTTTATAGATAAAAGTAAACATCTTGAACAACAACAAATTATATAAAAATGCTTTGCTTCATAACATAATAGATTTTACTCATATTTGAAAGAGTTTACCATGCACAATATTATAAAGTGTTTTGATTGCAATAATAGTATTATTACTGTATATACTAACTATAGCCTCTAAATATCTGATATCCATGTTATACTTGCTTTATCTCTCTTTTCAGATCTTCGTGAATAATAGAAACCTAACGCTACAACAGTAATGAAACTTCCATGGAATTCCCATTCAATATGTGTCATACTATTTGGCATTATATCTCTGTTAAATCATCCAGCAGCCATGCAAAAACTCAGTGTTCAATATCACGTAATAGAAAACTTCAAGATAAACCAACTTATCGGTGACCTAGGTGAAGTACTCAGATCAAAGGGGATGAACGTCCCCGGAGAACCCACCAACTTCGAAGTGCTTCTCCGTGGAAACAACAGGCGAAAGTATTTCGACGTAAACAAGTCGACGGGTCAGATTACCCTGGTGTCTCACCTAGACCGAGAAGAGGTGTGTGAGAAAGGGGCCATCGTCTGCGAAATCAAGCTTACCGTTGAGGCCAGAAACGATCTCTTTTTCGACGTTAAAATTGTAATCGATGACGAGAATGACAAAAAACCGGTCTTTTCAAAGATGGAAAAGTGGATCAATATTCCTGAGAGTGTATTGCCCGGCAAAAGTTTCCCACTCCCAGTTGCCAAGGACGATGATGGACCGGATAACGGGGTTATCAGGTACACTATGGCCGCCATTAAAAGTGAAACTTATTCAATGAAGACAGCCGGACACATCAGTGACCTTTCGGTTGTGAAGAAATATTTCCAGGTAATAACCAAAAACGAGGCGGGTCGTCTGATGCCGGAGTTGAAGATTATTCGTACGATTGACCGGGAAGAGATCAATGAGTTTGTCTTCGTTATTGTGGCAGAAGATAGGGCTGCATTGTCGGCAAGTATCACAATCTACGTGAAAGTGATCGATGTCAATGACAACGGCCCGGTGTGGAAAAATGAGCCCTATCGGAAAAATATCAAAGAGTGTATTCGTGAGAAAGAAATTTTTAGACTCCTTGCCGAAGACAAGGATGATAGCGCGTCTACCAACGGACAAGTCAGTTATCATATCAGCGATCGTTCCCCATACGCGCAAACAATTCGTCAGATGTTCTACATATCCAGCGACAAACTATATTTAACCGACATCGGTTTTCGGAATCACAATAAAAAACGGATCTCATTTTTTGTCACCGCTTCAGATGGTCCGGGGTTGACCTCAGATACGGAAGTCACCCTCGACATTATCGATTGCAACGATCAAGCACCGGTAATTACGATTAACAACCGAAGTGCAATAGTACTGGAGAACAATCCAGGTATTCACATGCTGTCCCGCGTTACTGTCAAAGACATGGACAGAGGACAAAATAGCGATTTTTCCTGTAAGTTGAATGACACGAAACGATTGCAGTTAAAGAAAACAGTAGACAATCGCGACCAAACGGGTGGAAGTAACTGGATCATATATAAAATCGAGACAGAGCCAGATAAAAGCTTTGATCGTGAAATAATGCCAAAATATAGCATAAAAATTGAATGCATTGACAGAGGGGATCCACCCCAAAATTCTAGTGAAGTATTTACAGTAACCGTTTTAGACGTTAATGATAATGATCCGGTTTTCACAAAAAGTTATACAGGCTTTACTATCAAAGAAAACATGCAACCGAGTACGTATATTGGAAAAATACAAGCTACCGATAGGGACAGTGGTGTCAACGGAGCAATTGTATACGAGCTCAACGCTGAGGGCCGAAAACATTTCTCTATCGGGCCATACGGTGAAATTCAAGCACTTAACAAGTTTGATCGAGAAGAACGTGATTCTTACGAGTTCGTAGTGATTGCCAAAGATAAAGGGAAACCATCAAGAAACGCTACCACAACTGTTCGCGTAACGATTCTTGACGTTAACGATTGTAAACCCGTGTTTTCCGAAAACTATATTTTCGATGTGGTCGAAAGCCACCAGCAAATGCATATTTATAAAGTGCTTGGTAAACTCAAGGATACCGATGCTGACTTGGGAAACAGTGGAGAGGTTTCTTTTCATATCAATAGACATTTTAATTCATCAGGATTGTTACGTGGTTCTCGATACCATGCATCCAGAAATCAAAAACATAATTTTCATATTGATAAATCGGGTCGACTTAGTATTACTGGAATTGTGGATAGGGAAGTAAACGATGTATTATATGTTGAAGTAGTTGCTAAAGATGGCGGCCTTCCAGTACCCTTATCAACGACAACTGTAGTTACTGGTGAGTTAACGAATTGTACTAAATATATTTCAACTGTTTCTCAACTAAATGTCTCGAGAGTTACTTAAATGTTTAAAGTGTGTCAATTTTAAGTGTCTCAATTTAAAGTTATCAATTGTCTGAAACCTCTGAACATGTATGTCATAAATATAATTTTAAATGTTTAAAGTATTTTATAATGTCCAAATATTTTAAATATCAAAGTGCGTTCAATCTGTTTAATTCTGTTTTAAATTTTCAAGTGTGCCTTAAATTTGTAGATATGTCTTAAATATCTGATACGTGTCCAAAGTATAAATATTGTAAGTGTGTCTAATATGTATAATAGTATTTACGCGTTTATATATTTTTACTTTATAGTGTTAGTCTAATTGAAGGAGAGAGAGGTGGCCGAGTGGTTAACCTTTCTAACTGCAATACTGAGGTAGCGAGTTCGATTCTCACTGCGTACTCCTGGCAATAGTGAATTAATATCATTGCTACATTGAATGTGTCATGTTGCGTGGTTTAGCTTATTCGTATCCATTCATTTAAAGATATTTATAATTTCCTATGCTGAGGATTTTTAACAAATTCTAGATATTATTGAAATACATTTAAATAAAGCTGATTATATTTAGTCTTTTACACTATGTTTACATTCAAAATTCAATAAAAAAAACTTATGAAATATTCCTCTTTTCATATTTATACCCTGTAATTAATGTTAAAATCAGTGAAAAACTAACTTCAATTGAGCAATTTCATTCAATTCACAATTGTTGAAAAAACGTGGCATAGAGTTAAACTAGAGTTATATGTTTCCAGCCATGTTATAATGTCAACCGAACAATATAAAATAAAGTTTAATTTGTCAGGATAAAATTGACATAGGCCTTTTAAATTTAATTTTAATTTAACCAGGATTAAAGCATTTTTTTAGCGAAGTATATTTGTGACGTAGTTTATGAAAATTAATTATTATAAACTAAATTATAGTTTAAATAAAACCGTTTGGTAATTTGATTTAACAAAAATTTTATATTTTAATTTTTTTAAATGCAAACAACGGTTGATGAATTTCATTACCTTTATAATTTCAAGCATATATTGTATATAGTAATATTTTTCTTTATTGAGAAAAATGTTTTAAAATAAATATCAACCCATAAAAATGATAACTTTCATTAAATGCCGAGTTATAAACAATATTGAATTATGTTTACCGTGCTACTCTAATAGGAAAAAAGGTAACTTCTTGGGAACTACAATAATTGAAAACGAAGTGAGTAGAACAAGTACAGGAAAGCTTTTTTACTTACAATATTTGTCAATAAAAGGGAACTAAAAAAGGATTATTTAGTATTTCATATTGATGAGAAAGTATGTAAACTGATTTAAATTTCTTTAATACTTCGTGATTTAATTTGTTTGTAGTGTAACGGTTGATGTTTTATTCGACAAGGTATTACGGCATTATGATAATGCATATCACCCACAATTCAGCTACAGAATTAGTATCCAAAAACGATTATTTTTCTTCAAGTATATAAATATACTTAATGTATTTTCTGCACTCTGCAGTTCAAGTCCTCGACCTCAACGACAATGCCCCCCAGTTCCGCTTCCCCAACGCCACCCGGAACTGGATCAACGTCAGCCTGGACTCGAGTGCTGGGACCATCCTGGGGGCCATCGACGCTTTCGATCCGGACGAGGGCGCCAACGGCACCGTCCGCTACAAGATAATGGGCGGTGATCACGTTAAGGCCCTATTCGAGCTCAACTCCGACGGCAAATTGATCCTGGCCCAACGGCTTGACCCGCGCCAGATTGGCCGGGGTGGGCCGGAAAGGTTGAACATTCAGGCGGTGGACCGCGGGCGGCCCAAACCGCTGACCAACTACACGATACTGCTTCTCCAGTACACCCGGGATCCCAACGGGGCGGGTGGCTCGAAGGACAGCAATAACCAAGTGGACTATACGGATATTGCGGCGAATAGCGATAGTCTGACGATCCTGTATATCCTGGCAGCGGTAGTGTTTATTGTGTTCGTTGTTGTGCTCAGTGTGCTGATCTACCTCTACTTTCGTAGTAGAAAACTGCGAGCTCGTGGCAAGGCGGGTAAGTTATCTATTTAATATATGCGCATGGTGTGTCTTTATAAGGTTTTGTGTTTTCTTTATAATACCACAAACATTTCTTGTGAAATGAATTAACGTTTATCTGTGTTCATTTCATTTTATTTAAAATGCGGCATTTTTTGCCTATTTTAGAATAATGTATTTTATTGCTAATTATTAGTATATTTATTTTGTTCGTAAATCATATTTTATTTATTCAAATATAAAATGACATTAACTTGTATAAACACACACCTGTATCGCTCATGAATTAATAGAAAAACAGTTAACCCTATTCTTAAAACTGATTTTTATTATAATTCTCATCTATTAAAAAATATATTATATTTTATAAATTTTAAGTTACTTTATGAAATGCATAGATCAACCGGGTGACAATTTATTTACCAGATATTAATAACAATATATTTGAAAAAATGTATGTAAGAAAATTATTTATGTAGAAATAATAAAAACATTAAAAATTTTTAATAATTTTATAATGAGTATCATTATATGATTTACATATAGTTGAATAAAAAGCAATTATATGGTGCTTTTTTATATGTAAATTTGAATAATGGGAAAATGAAAGCTTTATTATTTTGATGATTAGTAAATTTAACTTTATTAGTATTTTTCCTTATTGCCAAGAACAACACCTATTCATTAAAAAAATTAATTCACTATTTAGCAATCGTTTTATAAAATAAATTAAAAAAGCTGATCACATATATGTATATTTTATTAGATATATTCAAAAATGTATTAATTTGAAATCAGTGATTCTGATATAAAATGGAAGAAAAATTATAGTTCAAATGAGATTAATGATTTTATTGATTAAAAATCGTATTGCCAATAGTTTTATTATATTATACAATTATCTGTGTATATATATATTTTTGTTTTAATTTGAAAACTTACTGTAAAACTACCGTAAGAGAGAAAGTTTTTCTATTTGTCTTTGATATTTCGGCTGAGAATAAATTGTTTAAATGAACTTATTCATTCTTTATTTCAGAGCTTATTTTAAGTACAAAACAATTTTTTCATTTTTATATAAATATTCTTTCTTAAAAATGGTTACATATTTAAATATATATTAAAAGTGCAGGAATATGTGTTGATAATAAAGTATGATTTGTAGTTAAGAAAAAACGGGATAAAATATATGACGAGACTATATTATAAATTAAAATACTGTCAATAAAATTATTCTCCCCATAAACACTTATTTAAAAGGAACTAAATAACAAGATGACCAATAAGTGTTTACATCAAAAGCCTTAAATGTGGTTAACAAAGAATCCACTCTGGTTGATCTGTTAATTATTATTCCAAACAGAGAAAGCAAACAAACATTTTGTTTCGGAAAAAAATCATCCGAAAAATATCGATATCATTTTGCAAATATACAACTTTTCAATATATAATGAATATTGTTGTATCTGCTGGAGTACAGAAGGAAACTTTGTATATGCGAAAAAAACTTTATTATCAAAGAAATTAGTTTGGAATACTTAATGGCGACCTTTTTCGTTTTTTTGCAATACCTAGTATTTATATTTAGAATATCATTTATGGATTCGAATTATATCATTTATTATTCAGAATCAGAGTAACATGTTTAAAAAAACACAAATCATTCAAAAATTAAAACTTAAGTTTAAAATGATTTTTTTTCTTCTTTACAGATGCGTGGAATTTAAAAAATCGACGTATTAGTGGGCCAACACTATCACAAGTAAGTATTTCGAATTTTATACATAATTCAATTAACAGTTCATAATACATCTTAATATTAGAATTTAAATAGCAAAATATTGATGCAATGTAAATATATAACATAATTTAATAATATCCATCATAACATTTTTGTATCTAATATGTCGTATAATTAATTATTTAAACATTCGTATAGAAGAATTTTGATAAACACAGTTAATTGACAGGTAAATCCATGTGCAGACCGGTTTCGGGGTATTTGCCCTTATTCAGTATAGAGTAGGAATCGAACATGCAACCCAGCGATCTGTGAGGGAACCCACCCACCACTAGGCCACAACTACCATGTCTACCCAGTTGCTCAAATAAATGCACATAATGCAATGCTTTCTACAGATAAATAAGACTTATTAAGATTATTATAACTTATTAAGATTGCTGTGTTTATCAAAATTCATCAATACATTATCGTAGCGCCGCATGAAGAATTCTACTTGCATTATTTATGTATTATTTAAAATATAGGTTCACTACATATATATAACTTACATTTAACATCCGAATGTTTACATTCTAATATAAATGTCTACAAACTTTTGCTTACTTGTCTATATGCCTATATGACAATTATACATATCTTGTATTGAGTAATAAATAAAAAAATACATTCATTAGTTGTAATAAAACTATTTCTCCATTTCTAACAAATATTCAAAATATATTAATTACATTTTAAATTTGCTACGACAAATTGCCTCAGCTAAAAAAGGTTTATTAAAAATACAATGTCGAGAGCAGATTCTTAGACTAGACTCTAACATTTGATGCAATGTTGCAGTAATGATTATTGATTATAAAATTCATTTTCATTATAAAAACCATCAAAACTGCTTTAGAGATATGTATAGGATCACGTTTAAAATTTAGTAATAATAACTATCAATAAAAGTGATTGTTAAAAAAGTTTATACATCCTGCTAATATTGCAAAAATATAACGCAGATAAAATATTGCTAATTATTTATAAATCTGAATACGCGCAAAATGTTGAGATACATATATATGTTATTTTTTTTATCGAATTACGGTGTCTGAGATATTCTGAAAGGGCTATAATATAATATAGTAACATAAAGTTGAACTATGTACAACATGTTTATAGACCAGGACACCAGCCATGATTATCCTTAAGATTTTGTCCTGTAGGTTTACAGATAAAACGGAGTAGTCAGTGGTCCAGCTAATCCAATACCATCTATATGTAGTCACCCGGAAAATCGGATTTGTTGCCCGATTACATCAGGGAGTTGGAGGCCTCTTCCAGTCTAAAAGATTGCTTCCCCTAATAGATCGTCCTAGTTCGCCTGCATTGGCAATGAACATGTTAAAAAGAGGGAGAGAGAGAAAGAGAGAGTTAGAAAAAACTCTAACACCCAATAATCAAATCTGCGACAATATTATTAGTTTTTTTCTCAACATCAATTTTCTTTTTTTAATTATGAAGTAATTTCCAAAAAGAAAGAGAATACCCTCTACAGGGTAATATCTTTTGAGTTAAATATAATGAAAATGTCGTTTTGTTGATGAAACTTGTGGATGGGGTGACCGTCGCAGTAGTTGCGTTTTATACACAGCAAAAAATCGATAAAATATTATTACCTTTGTACATAATAGCTGTCGTAATATTTAATGTAAAAATGGGCAAACTGATATTGCAGAAATTGAAGTTTGATAATTATTGTTCAATAAAGATAAGTGTTAACATTTACAGTTAGTTAAACAAAATGTTCAATCTTCCTTCTGTTTTATAATATTGTATTGTTATATAATGTATAAGTATATAGAGGGCCGCCGCAACCAATGGGACAGGGGGCAGCTGCCCATCACCTTTGAGAAAAATATTTTCTGTCCTTTTTGACACTTTTATTCGTGACAGGTATTATCACGTATACAGTATAAATACCATGGCAATGCATGACAGACTAGAATATAAGCAAAAAATCGTAATATAAAAATGTTTAGTCATTCCAGCTACAAATGCAACGTCCAAACGTTAATTTTCAACTATTCACGGTGTAAAGACCTTCGTGTGCATCTTCGTGTGATAATATGAATAAAAAATATGCAAAAAAAGCAGTAGTGACTGCCATTTTTATTATTCACAGTACACCTCGCACTATAGTAACTTAATACTCTGAAGAGGTGATGTCACATATATTATTAGAATATTTTACACCTCATATTTTTATTATATGTAAATTTATCACTATGTTCCAGAAGTTATTATCAAATATAATTGCTAGATGATATGACGGATTTAATGTTGTATATGTTTATATGTAATAACCTTAATTAAATATAAAATAGAATGCTTACAATAATAAATAATTATTTTCTTGTTTCCTCAAAACTTATTGCGACAGGCCTGATATACAGCGTGATAGTTAAATTGGAAGCGTTTTATATTTCTAATTAAGTACATCGTAATTATTTACGTACCTATATAAAGTGTAAGTTTATTAATTACACTATCGTTTCTATGTTGTTTTTGTTTTACTTTGCAGCGGGGTTACGGTAGTGAAGACTACGGACATGCGGGTGACATGGTTCAGGATACGATCAAAATGAAGTCTGGGATAGATCCACAAGCCTCATCAGGTGAATACAATACTTCCAGTTTATATTTTAACTTGCAGTAATATTTTGAATGTTTTACATATTACGCTGCTATTTATAAAATAATTGCAGCAGAATTGGTAGGTACAAGTTATTGCACAGTATTTAACAACAGTACAATTTGTTTGTATAAAAAGAAAAAATTGGTGTTATATTATAAAAAACGACTATGAATTTATAAATTTCATTTGAAATGAAACATGGTTCTGATTAAGAAATAATTTGGAAGTATAGACAATTAAAATACATATTATTTTATCTGTAGTTTTAACAAAATAGTAATGTTGACCTTAAGTATTTTAATCCTTGACCAAGTGGTATTTTAGTCGAAAATTGCTATAATGATAAACAAAAACCTTACACATAATATGTATGATACTTTTTATGTCGTTTAAATGTATTATGATATATTCTCACAAGAAATAAGATTTCTGGCTGTTTAAAAATAAATTCTTTATAGCCATATATGGTATTCTATACAAATAAACAATTCGGCATTTTATTTACAAACTTATATAAGAGTCACTGTTCAAATACACATAATAATTATTAAAAACAATTAAATACAACATTACATGATTACCTTAAAAAGGAACTCTATTAAATCTCTTGTCAATGTTGAGAATGATTTATTATAAGAGTTCAAATTAATTTAAAATAAAAAAGAAAAGTTAAAATTGATAATTAGTATTGAAAGATATTATATAATTTTAAATTGAAAAAACATAACAATTACAAAAATGTTTGACTCATTAGATACAGTTAGAGTCATACCACGTATTGATTTATGCTTTTCAATTGATCATCTGAGTGATATGGGAATATAACAGTTCTAATTTACTGTTTGTTATGGATATAATTTGATTGAAAGGGTTGCATCTATTGTTTCATGACGACCACAGTAAGTACCGTACCAGTTCTATACCTATAGACGGGGTAGTCAGCGGTATATAGATGCACCTATCGGGACTATATGGTTTCATCGGCTCTTTGACAATCCTCGAAAGAGCTCTTTGTAATTGATGATGGCAAGCGGAATGCTTTATCTCCTTGTCGACAATTGGACTGGCAGTCAAGTGCCCTTTACCGACAGAGTCGGATCACCGGTAGAGCGTGGCTAAAGAGATGATCTTCGCGAAAAGCGACCGAACACTTGACTTGATACAGAGACTATTGTCTTTCAAAAGATGCCTTTCCCCCCCTCGCTTTGTGTTTGCGTCCTCCTTTGAAGCTGAGAGTATTAAATAAACATACGAGGGAAACTCTGTGATGTAGAGAGGGGGAAAGCAATGAATCGTTTCATAGTCAGAAACAGTTTTTTTGTGAAAATGTATAAAAACTCTTGCAAAGTTATTCATTTAGAAAAAATTATGATTAAATGCATGTAACATACATCCGATATTTTCATGCAGTAATATTGTCAAAAATTATATATATTAATGCTTGTACTAAAGTTTGTAATTTAGCAGTAAGATTAAAATTTTTATTTATTTGTTTAATTAATTTGATAATAATAACATGCAGTTATTTTCTTGTCGTTATACCATTCGGAACGTAAATTACCGGGTGATTAAGACTCTGGGGGTACTCAGAGTGTTATATCGTAACAATTTCGAGTGTCTCCTCAGGCTCCCGTTTCTGACTAGCAGATTTAATAGTTGATTGATTAGCGACCTATATATAGGGTTTGTTTGATTGTACAAATTCGAATTCTGATTAAATATTGTGAAAATATTGTATATACATATATATGTTTTTATTATAATGATATAGTGTGTTAAGGCATATTTTCTCCTGACAACCAATGCAATATCAGTTTGCGTGTTCAACGACCAAGAGAGCTCCTACACCCACCTGGCAATGACGAACGCTCGAGCCGCCAGCTATGGCTACATACCTGTGATGCGAGGGGAGGGGCACTACGCCACCTACAGTCCCTACACAGAACGTCGCCGCCGGCTGGCCTCCGGTAGCAACAGTCTCGATGGTGTTCTGGACAGCAGAGGTGGCGGCGGCGGCGGTGGCAACCCCAAAGAGGACAACTCTTACGAGCATTGCCAGTGGAGCCTCAGCAATGGCGGAGAATCAACGGGACTCAAGTCGACCTCTGCCTCGAAAGTGCCGCTCAACTCAACCGCCGCTCGGATGGGCACGCTGGGTAAGCAGACTCAGTCGGCGGGTCGCTTCGCTACAATCGGAGGGGTGAGTTCGGAGAATCTGGCTGGGGGGCGGCCCTCGGTGATTGGCTATACTACTCGGGAGAACCGTAATAACACCTACGGGACTTCTGCGGGAGATGCTTTTGGCGGCGGGAAGAAGCCGGGGTCAACTAATTTACAGAATGCAAATTCCTACGCGTTTCTGCAGAACTTTTCCGAGGAGGATCATGATAACAGCAATAATATCGACAACATCTCTGATAGTAAACCTTCCCTAGACATGACTGGATTTAAATCTTCACTTAAGACGTCGCCGTACGTTACGTCGAGTTTTGTCTAACAATATTGTGCAGTTCTCGCCCTTTTTATAAATAATAAAAAATATTTAATAGTGTTGTAGGATGTTTGATACAGAATCATCATTTATATAAACGATTGCATTTTGTTTATTTTTATATAACAGAGTTTCATAATCATAAGCTAAACAAAAAATTAATTGTAGTAAAAATTGTATTGTTCTCTAATCAGCATATAATGCATAAGTAAAAATGTGGAATTTAGTTTTTTGATTTTATATATATACAACTATTTTATATAGTATTATAAAGGAAATTATTTTTATTATAAAATGTAAACAATTCGACAGTTAGCAGAGATCTATTAACATAAATCTATTTTTTTGTTGTTTCATATTGCCTTAATTGTTTAGTGATTCACTCGATTAAACGCTTCTTTTTAATTATGTGTTATATATCTTTCAATATTTAACTGATTATTGTTTTGAACGTAAACTTGGTGTACAGCAACAAATTTTGTAAATATAGGTAAAGTAATTCTTTATTATTTATGTATATAATATATGTACCTTTTTAACAGTTGTTTATTATCAAATAAAGAAACAAAATGTATGATGTTACTTCAATTATGTTGGCATTTTATTGCTACAAAGGTAACTAAATTTTGGTAAACATAGTTAATTGGTGACTTCGTAGTTAATTATCATTTTATCATTTTAAAATATGTTGTGTTTAGTTATTGCACATTTATAAAACAATTTTTAAAATAGAGGTTCTAAATTGTAATTTAAATTTGAAGTTGTATAAATACAACCCGATAATCGTAATATATTAATTATTGCTCCGATTGTTCCGTTCCGTTTATTAATAGATAAATCATTCACAATAATTTTTCCATAGATTTTAACAAATATAAGCATTTTAATTTTAATTTTAATTTTAATTTTAATTTTTATAATTTATTTTATAATTTATTAATGTTTTTAAAATTATTTACTTACAATAGAAATAGGTTTCTAATTTAGTGCTTGCGTTTAGATTATGAAAATAATACTTCTTTTTCCATGGCTATATTATACATTTTCCAATTTAAAAAAAAATCTATTTTTATTAAAATTAAATAATTTCAATTATGAACTACTTACTATAAGAAATTTCAAATAAGACTTGTTGTCGAGTATTACATATTTATGCAGCATAATTAATATGTAGCATATTATAGTACAACACTGACATTAGTATAACTTGTAAAGAAAGCAAAAGGCCAAAACTCAAAACTCCGAAGTAGATTGAAGACATGTGTTCCATCATAAATAAAACATCGCATTGGTAATTAGACTATTTTTCCATTATTTATGTTTTAATGAAACTGTTCAGCATTAATAAAACTTTCAGCTAATAAAATTATTGATTGATTTATTAAATCTATTAGAAAGCGTTATAATAAATATCCCATTCTTTTAACATACATACATTAAACATATTTTTATTAAGTGTTATGTTGAAAATTATTCCAAATCTAATAATTGTAATTTGTGCATTTATTATATTTAAATAAATTAATATTTTTTAATTGATATTCTACTTAGATCGTAAAGTCCAAATATTCATATACTCATATTCACTGTGTATATTGCAAATACTTCATATGTTTTTTACACTAAATTTTGCTTCCATATTCGTACAATATTATTATAAAATGTGTCTTTAATTGTTGCTCTTTATGTGGTTTAATCAAATCTTTATGAGGTACAATCAAATCCTCTCGGCAAAGCATTATCTTACTTTCTTGGAGAGCCTGAGTGGCGAAAGACTAACATAATTTAACATTTGTTAATATCAGAATACAACAATTATAAGTATACGCGGATGTGCATGTGTATATGTGTTAGTATTACTGACATTTGTATGCTTACTTTCCTATTCTGTCTACTGCTGTTTAATTTTGAAATAATTATAATAATAAATTGCATTCTATGTTATTATTCATGTGTGCATCAAATATTCAAAATAAAGGAATTTGTTTTATGAATTTATAATTTGTCGAAAGTTCACTTATATGACCAATCGGAATTAATTAAAACAATATAGAACGAAACAGACAGTGTATGAGACCATCAAAAATTTAAAAAAAATTATTACAATAATAAACTAATAAACTATAATAAATAAGTATAATAAATTATTTATGGGAATAATAAATGATTTATGAGAATAATAAATGGTTTATGAGAATAATAAATGATTTATGAGAATAATAAATGATTTAAGAGAATAATAAATGATTTATGAGAATAATAAATGATTTATGAGAATAATAAATGATTTATGAGAATAATAAATTATTTATGAGAATAATAAATTATTTATGAGAATAATAAATTATTTATGAGAATAATAAATGATTTCTGAAAATAAAAAAATATTTATGAAAATAAAAAAATATTTATGAAAATAAAAAAATATTTATGAAAATAAAAAATTATTTATGAAAATAAAAATATATTTATGAGAATAATAAATTATTTATGAAAATAATAAATTATTCATGAGAATAATAAATCTTTTATGATAATAATAAATTATTTATGAGAATAATTTATTATTTATGAGAATAATAAATTATTTGTGCATAACTACATATTAAAATATAACATTTTAAATAATATTTAAATTGTATGTTTTAAATAACCAAATGGTATCACAAAAGGACATTCTAAACATAAAAAATAAGATAAAACACACCTAACATGTAAAAAAAGATAACATATATTATAAATGAACAATGTAGTAGAGTGCGTGATGCATTGAACTCAATTAATATCTCTCATGTTGGTGATGATAATGATGATAATGATATTGACACATGTAATAATAAAATGTATCCATTATATTAAAGTTCTTATTCATCTAAGGTCTAAGGTCAGATATCATGGTCAAAGGTCAAGGAAGGGGGGCGAATCAACTCTTTCTATACTACTTGTTACTTATTAGAATTACATGAAATCACTAAAATAATGGTAATATAAATAAAAATGAAAAATCTCAAAGATTCATTATAATACTTTATATTTTTACCTATGATTTACGTTGGAGTTTTAAACCATTTATTGTTTAAGCTTTTTTATTTTAAATAAATACACTGAAAAATTATGCTACGCATTTGTAATTTAACTTCGGGAACTCATTCATTTACAATCCAGCATGGCAAACATGGTGGTGACAAAATATTGATTTATCTTACAAGTTATTTCGGTATGCTTTCAACACGTAATTAAGTCGAATTAATTTTGCCAAAAATCTAACTATAGAAAATAATTAAAATAAAACTAAATTTATTAATTATTCGTTAATAAAAATAAATTGTTCCTTATTCGTTTGATTTGCCAGAAATGATGGTATTAAATATAAATCAATGAAGCAAAATTATATTAAATACCCTTCCTTGGCTGATTCCGATATCTCCATTAAACGTTTTATCTTCAGTTCCAAATATTTAAACATAGATTGTTCAATGTTTTAAATTGATTATATTATTATAATAATCACTCTAAATATTTTTAAATACTCATCATTACAAGAAGTACACCATCGTGTAATTGTTTGTTTGTGTATAAATTTAGATGTTTTTTGTTATGAAAAAATCTTGAAACGTATAATACCTATATATCCATTAAATTGAATTTAAAAAAATATTGTATATTAAAAAATATGTTAAGGAATGTGTATATATATTAACTTTTGTTAAATACAATTGTACTGTACATTAGTTAGCTGTAGTTGTTAGAAAAATATAATTATTTTATAAATTTGATAAACATGAGTTTATCATTATTTTAATTGTTTTTTAAATATATATCTGTTTTAAATTGAAATGCATAAATTGTAACTTAATATTAAGATGCTGTTACAATTTAAAAAAATTAATACTGAATAGATTATCCGATTTAAATTTTTTTAAACAAATGTAATAATACATTATTTTAAAATTTATATTTTTATAACCGCTTAAGATTTAGATTTAAGGTTTTTAACAATAAATCGATCTTGTTTTATATTTTAAAAATAAGAACAAGTATTTATAGCACATCGTCATGTGCTTGGTTGCATATATTAGCATTGTTATATACATGTTTATATGATTATCAAACAATATATATGTCGTCCCAAATATAATATTATTCTCGTACATATTTGTTATAACTTTGCCCTGTAAAACTCAATTCAATTGTTCCACAAAAAAGTTGATTTGCTAAAAAAATGTATTAAACACGGGAAAAAGCTTGTACACATATAGAGCGTAATTCAATAGTGTTGCCGTTGGTAAATGACGGTGCTATTCAATACCCCTTCTTGTTTATACTCAGTTGATAAGGAAATCTGCGCTATATGTGATACGATATTGAACATTTCCATTTTGTCACTTGCCTTTTCCCCTTCTAAATCAACTCAGTGAACATGTAAACATCAACATATATCTCTCTGAATTCCGCTGGATTTGCTGTGCCATAAATAAAGGATTTATTGCTACCAGGAAATGAGGCCGTCACTTTAGCTTTTAATTCTTCTTCCATAAAGATGTAATAGCTGGAGAAGATTACAAATCATACCCCGAAATTCTGGAACATTTAGAGCGCTACATATTTGCGGCTTAAATTTAAACGAAAAAGAGATAGTGGTTGAATACTCACCATGGTATTATAATATATTTATTGTATACAATACAAATTTGTTACAGTAATTTATGAAATATAAAAATTTAAAATTGAATTTTTATTACACATTATTTATGCTGAAAAGTATAAAATAGACAGAAATCTGAGGTATGACATTGTAAACTTTATATACTTTATTGTAAACTTTAAACAAACAAAGTTCGTGATCCATTAATTCAAAGCTAAAGATAATTAACGATGTATGATTAGTAATAAAGCATAATACAAATACAAATCTAAAATTTAAACTATCACTTTAATAAATAAATAATTACAGTCAGTGTTATAATGATATGGGTAGCAGAGTTTCGACTTAGAGAGCAACATCTGTCGATGAGGCATTATAGTGAAGTTCAGAGTAGATTTTTAGAGGACATTTCTTGTAATTACATTTTGTTATAAAATATTTAGTTTGTATTTGTATACATGCTTCAGTTTATGTTTTAATTCATTTTTTTAAAAACTTTTAATAAAATATTGTTTTGTAAAACAATGTATACTGCATTTACAAAACTTCAAAAATAAACTAATAAATATAGAAATGCATGCATAATTTATAAATGTTTTTAAACTTATATGCATAAAAAATCGTCAAAAAACGTAAAAATTCACATAAAATATTATCAACCAAAAAATGGAATGGCATAACAGCAGACGAACTAACTACAACACTGTGTTAAAATAAAATCAGAAGAGAAATTAATTATTTAAACAAGTTTATTCAGGCGTTCTTAAATCGAAAAGCAGGTAGAAAATTTCAATGTATTTTGTTGAACAAAATTAACACCATATAGAAGTTAAATTGAAGTAATAATGCAGCGTTTTTATACAGTGTATCAAATTGACTGTATCAGCAATCTGAAAATGTATTCATTTGTTCCTCTTTCCACAAAAACAAGTGTGAAAAGAGAGCTAGGAAACGTTTGTCAGTTCACTGCGTTCAATTGTTTGATGTTCCTATATGGATTTACAGTATATGCTCTATCGCCCTCTAAAATGGTAAAATCTTTCTTTATATTAAATGTATTTCTTTCTTTCTCGTTTTATATTTTGTTGTATGACTCTCTTTCTTTCTTTTCCTTTTTTCTCAATTTTGTTAACCAATTAATTTCATTTTAACTGTCTTTGTTAGAATAAAATGGTTTTACAAAAATGAAATAATCAGTTACTTTAAAAATAATAAATGAAAAATAAAATAAAAAATATTTACAAAGATTAAAATAAAATCATTGATATCTCTAAAACGATTTATAGAATGTAATTACCGCAACTATACTACTAATAATGAAATGCATCTTCTAAAGGGCCTCTTTTATAAAGGGTGTTACGGCACAGACTTGATATATGCTTATTATTATTCACTATACTGAGACAACGTATTGTATTTTTATGCGAATTTTAATTTGACACATTCTGTGACGCACGTTTTGTTTTCTCAGTGTGTTACTATTGTAAAGAAGAATATAATGAAAACAGAAACCCAATATTGCATCTATTCACGTATACTCACGTGTATAAGGTGTAGTGTAGAAACTGAAATGAACATGATCATGTGTGCAAACAATATAGAAAATACCACAATAACAAACTTCATATATCAGACTAAAATGTCCCAATAAATTAAACCTTTCAAATATAATACTAGTAGTGGCGGGGAGATTTGCAGTCATCAGCACAGCTACAAAAAAATTCCAGAATTCAGAAATATTTAACAACTTATAAGTTCAACTCAGCATTTCATTTAAGACTTGATTTGCATAAAATCTAGTTGTTATCAAAATTTGTTGATACAAAATAACTTGGTTGATACAAAATACTTAGTATATATTTTAACTGTTTTATTTATTGTGACTTTTTTTAATATCATATGCGCAAACTCACTTGCTGTCATATAATTATGGCATATTATGTTTTTCATCTTTAATTGTGGTTTTTCGGCTGATATAACTTAATGTATGCATTGTCTAAAGTTTATAGTAATGTTTTAACTGATGACTTGATTCGCTTAGATGTGTTCTGACTAAATTCAACTATTTTGTTATAAGGCTTTAATAAACTTGACATCCATCACGCGCAACCCGAATACTGTACAAGCAACAAAACTATTAATATGACAATAAATTAATAATTGCTTATTGCCCAATTACTTCAACAATTATAGCAATCAATATTTCTGTTTTCTTTCTTTATTGTCCTTTTATTGTGCCACACCATTATATAGATGTCATTATTCCTTATATCATTATTCCTAACACTAATAATGCTTGTATCCTTCCATCTCTCTAATTATCTCGTCATTGATTAAGGTGTTCTCATCTGGACCTTGGTTCTTCTAATTGACATATATGGAAAAGAACAAATCTCACCAGTTGTAGTGCATGAGGGTGTGACAGATCTTCGCTAATTGATAAGGAAGTCAGTTAATAAGGTACTATATACTGCCCACCTTCCGCATTACCAATAGTTCTTTGTGTTTAAAGTGAATGAATGTAAATTATTAAAAGTGGAAAAATTAAGAAATTTTTCAAACATTTATTAATCTATGTTTTTTTTAACCTAAAAGACCTTTATTGTGCTTAGATTTTAGATATCTAAAAAACAATAGGGATGATTTTATTGATGTTATTTCTTGAATAAAAATGTGTCGTTCAAAAAAAATTCGCTTTTTATTCAGAATATGAAAATACCATATTATTATATTTACATCATTTTAATGGCATTATTCTAATACATTTTATTATTTAAAACAACATGGATGGTAAAAAAGCAGTGGTTTGTAAAACCTCTACTTGTATAAATTCTAAAATCATACATGTTTCTTCCTATATATTATCGAAATAGATAAGGTGCGGGCTTAAATAATAATAGTACATGTCAAAATCCATGCAAGATTCGTGCAGAATTTAACATGACAATAGGTGGTATATCTTGACTATGGGTGGTATATCTTGACCGTAGGGGGTATTTCTTGACCATGGGTGGTATATCTTGACCGTGGGTGGTATATCTTGACCATGAATGGTATATCGTGACCATGGGTGGTATATCTTGACCATGGGTGGTATATCGTGACCATGGGTGGTATATATTGACCATGGGTGGTATATATTGACCATGGGTGGTATATCTTGACGATGGGTGGTATATCGTGACCATGGGTGGTATATCGTGACCATGAGTGGTATATATTTACCATGGGTGGTATATCTTGACCATGGGTGATATATCTTGACCATGGGTGGTATATCTTGACCATGGGTAGTATTTCTTGACCATGGGTGGTATATCTTGACCATGGGTGGTATATCTTGACCCTGGGTGGTATATCTTGACCATGGGTGGTATATCTTGACCATGGGTAGTATATCTTGCAAAAGTAGCCAATGTCTTACAATATCGTGCATAGTTCTACACTGGAAGATCATTCTCTATTGGGATATGTTGCTTGCCATGGTAGCATAGTTTAACATAGTTATAGCATGATCTTGCATGGTTTGACATGGTTGACATGATTTGACATGGTTGGAAAACAAGTAGATTCATTCCCTTTTGAAAAACGACAGCAGAACTTGTTTGAACAGTATTTCAAAATTATGTGGAAAAATGTATGATATAGTTTAAAATTTGTGGCGGACGATTATAAGAATATCTGTTTTTTTTTAAATAAAATCTCAGAGTTTGCTTATATACATACTTATAGCCTGTAAATGTTATATATGGATCCATTGATAGCCACATAAAGCAAAGTATATACTTGGTGAGGTTATTATGTTTGGTGTTAAATATGGTGTTAAGTTGGACTTCGCTGCACGGACACAGCGGCACACTAAACATAATCTCACCCACTATATTGACACAAAAAGTGAAATTATTCATGTCAAAAAAGAAGGAGGAAAAACGGATATCCTAGAGACATTATCGGACAATTGTTTCAGACTAGTTTGTGTTAAAGTATTTATGAGTTTTTTGTAATAAGTATTTATGGGTTAATATTGTGTCCGTATGCAATAATGCTACCATTATAGAACCATTTTTATTATTATATAACAAATACATTTATTTATATGTATACAATGTTTTTATTATTATTCCATGATTATTATTTTTAAGACAAGATCCTTTGCTTAAAATTAGTATATTTATTTAAAATAAAATCTACAAGTATAAAGTTTAATTTTTTGATAAATATACAATATAATTGATTTTTTTAATACATATAAATATAAATGAAATATAAATAATTCATAAAAGTTAGCAAAATATGTACTTTATCAGAAATAATAGCAACCAATTTGCCGTGAAAATAATAGTAGAATAAACCCTCAATGTTAAAAAGAATTTATCTACATATTTTTAAAAAATTGACGGTTTCGATCTGAAAAAATAATTATATAAACACACATAACATATATAATGAGACAAGATACAATTAAATGTATTGTACATGACCAATAAGATGAAACCAAAGAAATAATAATAACGCAACGATGCATGGCACAGTGCGCAGTTATATAAGTAGGTCTAACACATTTATTATATTTTATACAATATTCCGAATTATATATATACAGTCCAATATGAGATTTACGTATTGAACATTTATTTAATTTAGTAAAAAAGAAATACTCCTTGTAAAATTATAATAGTGTATACAAGAAATTGTTTATATATACATAGATTAAAATTTCGTACTCGAATTAATTTGATGTTTGCCTTTTTTTCAAATATATTTAAAGGGACGCTTATGTCGCGGTCGCATTACAGTGACAGAGCTATCGACGCTTTTATAGAGTCGTTGAGCAGGTACAATATTGTTATGTTATCCAATCCACCAACCCAATAAAGATCAAATGTAGAGATTTATTCATGAGAATCCTAACTATATTATAAACATAAATGAAATAAATGAAAATTCGAAGTTAAACAAAACATTTAATTAGTAATCTTTAAACAAAATTTAATAAACAAATGTTAACATTTCATTAAATATAACAAACAAATAATTGTCCACAGATATTTTTTCAAAAAACTTCGTACGTCAAAACCTCCCCTTTGCAATTAAGATAATTGCATGTGCCCAAAGTACTTAAGCTGTTATACACAATAAAGTACACCTTTATTGTGCGTACCATGTTCTACTAAATTAATTTATTGCCTTTTTTTAACTAAGAGAAGTTACTTTTTATTTTGTAATTTGTTGTCTATCTGAATGGCTATACGTGTGTTTACACATTGTTTATTTATGCATATATGCGCTATATGCACTACATTTATGCACCATAAATTAAAGTTAAATAATTTGAATAATTTATACCAATTTGTAGAGATTTACAAGAAATATGAGTTTCACGAGAAATGTGTACGTTGAATGATCAATTATTCTGAACACAACTATTGTAATAATTATAAACAGATTGAAACAACAAAATTATTAAAAAATACTGTGAAATATTGTAAATAATATAGATCTTAGAGGAGAACCAATAAAACCAATGAAACCAATGAAGCCAATGAATAACATGGAAAATATTCCATAAATTTAGAACTAAATATTTTTTTTGAAAAATAACAAAGAATAATCTATTAAAATTCGCAATGGATCACTCGTATATAACCAAAAGACATCACCTATCATTATTTATAATATAATCTATGACTATCCTTTGATATTGAAAACCTATAGTTAATTTGTTTATCGTTCGTTTTAATAGTATTAAATTAATATTTTAGAGTCAGCTTTTGTCGAATAACATGAAGGTTCTCGTCGCTTGCTCTAAATTATTTAGAACAGTTTTATCTAATTATGAAAAATTACGGACCTGAGTAAGTTATTTGAAACGAAAGATATGATAGATAAATAGTATATATATATATATAGAAAAAGATACTGTTATATAGAGATGGTTCAAGAATCGATTGAAAATGACATACCACTATCATCATGTTTTACTTACTTTGAAACTATACTAAATTATTTCTTTATCAAAAAGGATTTTCTAATTATCCAATTGTTTAATGAACCTATAGTATAAACATTAGACAGGCTCATATTAAAATTTATAGTTTCGCTGAAAAACACAAATGAAAAAGGTAAATAACAAACTTTTTAAAGCCCTATATACATATATATGTCAATATTATGGTGACAGTACGCCAATTTAGAAGTTTAAATGAAACATATACATTATAGATTACATAAAATAGTTAAGCTATATGTATAACAATACAATAATCAATATTAAAATAAATTAATATACATACAATCAACAGATAAAAAACAAAATAAAAATACATAATAAACCGAGCAAGACTTTAGAAATAGACTCCTTAAACACATAATGTTCATTAGAAAAAATATATCTTAATTTCAGGAAACTTATTTTGACATACAATATATACATAATATGTATATTGTTGCCAGCATATTCCCATATAATTACTATACATATATATACTAGCTGTGGCCTATAACACAAATAAATTATGATTTTGTATAATATAGGATATACAAAATGTTGTTTAGTGTAGCCTATATACCTTATATTTGTAAATTAAACACACGAATATATTTTTTAATAAGTAGAAAAATTACGGTATTATACGTTTCCTTTACAAAGATAATTAGGATTAGGTACAGTTTGAAGTAATAAAATTATCATTCTAGCTTATTTGACAGCATTTATTACATTTATAATGACATTGATAGCAACATTTCAAAAATTTATAGTAAAAATAAGTACCCATTTTATTACTATACTTTATTTAAAAGTGGTATTCAAATTTTAATGAATCAATTGTAAGATAAATTATAAACATGCAGTAAAACTGCTCTGTAAAACTAGTCAACCTTTTGCATACATTGTCTTTTTGAATTAGCTTTCCATCAAAAAATAATTGTTAATATGTTAAATATTGAAATTATCTTATTATTATTCTATTCAAAAGCAAAATGACAGAAATAAGGAAGAAAACGATCTCAACGTATATTATATCAAATATAAACGGAACAACACAGAATAGTGTAACCTTCTTAGCAAAAAGGTGCACTCTTGCACTGGCAAATTTTTGTCTAAAATAATACCCTGAAAAGATCTCATTAGTTTGTGGGATTTCATGGTATTAACGTCGTAATAAATTGTCCCTATCGATTTCGTTTATTAATACGAAGATGGAGGATAAAGAGAAAGGGGTGGGAAGGTAACAGGAACAGGGGGAAGACGGAGTTCAGCGTGAAGAACAAGAAACCGTCTTTTTAGTTTAAAAGTGTGGAAAAGCCATCTCTTTCTGTCCTGTCCTGGGCCCCTTTTTACTCAGGATTAATAAGCGGTAATTATGTTCCGCCTTTCTTGCAGCCTGTCGTTGGCTGGTGCAACAACTTTTTCCCGTTGAATTGCGTCAACACTTAGCCTCCCTTGCACCGACTCGGGACATCTGAGGAGAGGAAGATGGGGCAAAAAAGAGAGAGAGAAAAAAAGGGGGCAATTTGAGAGAAGCAATCCTTCACAATATCCGCTTGTCAACCGGCCGAATGCATCTCATCAACTAGTCAGCTTCCCGGATTTAGACAAAAGCTCGTGGTGGTGAATGGGACGTTGAGAAGGTGGGAGACAAATGAGTTGGATTCGATAGAAATCTGTCTTATAGTGTGGCAGGCGTATCAATCCATTTTGCTTCTATTTACATCCCCCAGTTGACTTCTCTCTCAATGGCAGTGATTTTTTTCGTTTAAATTTTCGCTAAGATTTCGTTTAATTGTATGCTTTTTATTTTAATCTTCTTATTCGAATTTTCAGTTATGTTATTTTAAAATGCTGTAAATTTGATTTTAATTATATTAATTATTTTACTGTAATGTATTGTATTGTAAATAAACAATATATAAATCAATACTTAATTTATAGTAAGTAAAGCTTAAATTTATTAAATAATCGGTTTTCTTTAAGCATTCTTTTTTCTGTATATAAATATAAACAAGTAAATTTTTCATGCAAACAAATTATGAAAAATTTATGTTTGTTTTTCGAAATATTATTAAATTTAATTGTATTTTAATGTTTTCATTAAAATGTAATAGCTCAATTGTACGCTAAATTTTCTCACAAAACATGCGACCTGCTTCAGTGGCGCCCACGCCTATACGTATTACACGCATATTTGCGTATAGTATTTTTTAGAAATTGGCGCAACTGACTAAAGTTTGCTCCCCTTTTGGTTAAATTATCTTTTACATTTATACACATTTAGTAATACGCTATTTTTGTGGAATTTTTTATACGTAATTATATCGTTTTGGAGGGCGTATAGTTTTTTAAATCCTACGGGTGCCACTGTGCTTATATGTTACAATATTTAAATAATATATGACTAAAACATCCCCATTGTTCATCTGAACCTGTAACTGTAAAATTTGAAGATTTGGAATATAACTAATTCTACTTATTTAAACTACCATCTAATTTCAATGAACAAAACATTTTAAACGTCAAAAAGCTCATGAAAATCAATATCAGTTTTATGCTATAAATTCAACTAGCTGATTTCAAAATTGAAGGCCGTTTATTCACATCAACCATCACTTAAATTTATTTTTTTTACTATTTTTGATAAAAAAGTTTAATTAATGTTTTTAAACTTTATTTTATAAAAATAGATGTATACATGGCACAATGTAATAAGCATCTACACTGTACTTGCAAACAATTTCAATGAGCAGTCGAGGTGTTTGTCATGAGATTTTTGCTTGAAAAATATGTCAAAGGCATTGCGTTGCAAAATCAAGTAAAAGTTGGCTAACATTGGAGTTAGGTTGCTATTTCAACACTTTGTAGCTATTTTCCATTATACAGCGACGTTTTCCGCGATGATCGCTTACACTACTCATATTGTTAGGGAAATTCATATATGAAGTCAGTCACAGACATTTTGCATCCTTGAGCTTAATATTACTAAAGTAGATTATTAAACGAGGTCCATATAGTTGGGGAACGATAGGTGCCAAGAAATTCTTTGCAACTAGCTCGGAATGCTTTTCAACTTGTCAATTAAATTTAATCGATGGTCTTCTAAAAGGGATTGTCATTTAGTAGCTGTTTTATCTGATTCACTAGAAAAATTCTCTCTATAAGTTTAACCTTGCTCAATGAAGGAAATTTCCGAATCCGGTACCTGATACCTGAAGGCAGAACTTTCCTTATCAGGGGTTTTACCAGTTGCTAAATAAGACCTAGTTTGATGTGTATGGAGTAAGAACACCAAGGTCAGTGATATTGTCGCTATAAGGAAGTACCTTATTTTCGAAATAAATGTTAGTTTTGTTAAATTGTAATTTTTGTGCTGTACGGAGTCGGATCACCTGAGTTTTGGTTACTGTAGCTCGTAAAACGTTGTTATGCTGAGTTCATTTTAGATGCAGCGTTGGTGTTTGTATTTCCCCATGCAATAATGGTGGTGTCGTCGACAAATTGGACGACAGCAACACCTTCTCTAGAATCGGTAATGATTTCGGGTGCGTCTCTTGTATACAGACAGAATAACAATGGGCCTTGTATTAGGCCTAATATGCTTCCTTGGTGAACGCCACATTAAACTGTACCAAGGTTCACTACGTCTACAATCCATTTTGACTTGCTGCTTACGAGTTGACAGATAGGATGTTATACAATATGTTTCAGGGCATTGTTTTGAACGCCGACTTGACGCTTAACTTTCTCAAGGAGTAGCCCCCGCCTGTGCCCAAATCTAGAGCAGCAACCAATACAATGTTGCCTTCGTCGATAGCCGTTGCTGACATTTCTATAAGATGGATTATTGCTTTTTCACAGCTATGGAATTTTCTAAACCCATTTCTAAACCTAAACGGACGGCAATGAGTCCGTTTTATCGACGTGTAAAACGAGTTTGTTTGCAATCAATTTCTCGATAATTATAGAGATCGAGGTGAGTAATGATATCGGCCGATATGATTCTGCATAGCTTTCCTTTCATTTACGTTTGTATGCAGCCACCACTTCTGCTATTGCCAGAAGTGATTTGATTGCATTTGCTAGTGTTGCAATCTCTTTGATTTTGATATTTAAAGCCCAACATGTTTGAGGACTGCTATGAAGCTATGCAGGTCAAAAACACTCTTAGTTATTTTGGCCACATCTCGCGGGCGAATGGCTCTCTTGAGAAACACATTATGTACGGCGTAATGGAAGGCGCAAGGGGTAGAGGCAGACCAACGACGAGACTGCTGGATACCATCACCAATTATACCAATTCCTCTCTCTACAACATCTCCAGTATGGTCAGAGACCAAAATTCCTGGAGAAGACTCAACATAAACGTCACCAGGGGTCGCTCACGACTCGACGGAGCAAGATGACAAGATGATATAAATTTAAATTTAAAAAAATCATATTTAACTATCAAAAACGAGTATTGAATAAATAAGATAATACTCATCTTTTATGTAAATTCGTATATGATTAAATATTGCATATTATAGATTGTATAGGGTAGGCCAGGGCAATTCTGACAGCTTTAGGGCAATTCCGATACTTTACAAAAAATATAACCAAATGGCGTAATTAGTGAATATACATTACATAATACAATCATACCAAAGCAAGAATCACAAGCCCAAGAACTGCATCCAGTCTTCCTTTGACATTAAATATGAAGCCACATAGACACAGCAAATATCATTGGCGCGACTGTCGGCATCAACTTGGCATGACGAGCAAGGTTTATTGGGAACAAATTTATGAATACGTAATATGCCGAAGATTGAAATTTCGATAGAACAATCCCATTATTTATCAGCGCAGCTGAACTTCGTTAACGAAGCGGTGGCTTGGAATAGGAGTCTGTACATTTTTTACATTTATACATTGAACCCAAGACATGGTAGTTTCGTATTATCTTTAACAATTATAAGATTTGTGCAGTCACTCTTTTTCGTCTCCACACTGTTAATCGTATGGGTAGATTTGAAGGGTAGAAAACGGTAGAGATGTAAGGGTAGAAAGAGATACTATATAGGGACCCTTAGGGTAGAATTGTTCTGTAGGGTAGATACAGTTATGAAGGTAGATTTGCTGTGACAGGGTAGTTTTGAGCAAGGTAGATTTGAAAATAAAATAGGGTAGATTTTAGATTAAATGGGGTAGATTTGAGATTAAATTGGGTAGATTTGAGATTAAATGGGGTAGATTTGAGAATAAATGGGGTAGATTTCAGATTAAATTGGGTAGATTTGAGATTAAATGGGGTAGATTTCAGATTAAATTGGGTAGATTTGAGATTAAATAGGGTAGATTTGAGATTAAATGGGGTAGATTTGAGATTAAATTGGGTAGATTTGAGATTAAATGGGGGTAGATTTAAGATTAAATTGGGTAGATTTGAGATTAAATGGGTAGATTTGAGATTAAATGGGGTAGATTTAAGATTAAATTGGGTAGATTTGAGATTAAATTTGGTAGATTTGAGATTAAATTGGGGAGATTAAATGGGGTAGATTTGAGATTTAATGGATACATTATAAGATACATTTCAGATAAAATGGGTTAGATTGGAGATTAAATGGGATAGATTTGAGATAAAATGGAGAACATTTGAGATAAAACATGGTAGATTTAATCAGTTGTAAGGTAGTTTTGGTTTATTTTATAGTAGATTTAACTATAAATAGGTTAGATTTTTTTTAGTTTTATTGTCGGTTTGACAATAAGATTGTTTTGATTTTTTCTCTCGACATATATGATAAAAAAATATAATTGAAAACGTGATATTATTATATATTTTACTTGAGAATAGGAATAATAATAAATAATAATATGAAATGGATTGTAAACGTTTATATTGTAATATAGTAATAAAATGTGTACATTTAGCTTTTATTCTTTATATGATAAACATAATAGTCAAATCAACCATGTATACATAGAAAAATAACATGATAACAAGTTAAGTAAGCACACTGTTTCTATAACTATTTATAAACAGCTATTATATGCATAGTAAGTTTTATATCCAATAACACGTCGAGTACACCTTTTAATGTGTATTTTTAGTTATGTTAAATTGTCATATTATGAAATGTGTAGATTATAGAAGAAGTGTAGTGTGTGCACATATTTAAATAAAACAATTAACACTGCAGTGTCCATGGACAAAAATCAAACAAAAAAGCTAAAATGGACGTTTCCATAATTGAATGCCAAATATGAACAATTGTTGTCATACTAATAAAAATTCAAAAGTTATAAAATAGATGCTAGCAAAATTCTGACTTTGTTTTTAGTAGCCCTACGGCGGCACCCTATCATACATTCTAACAATTCCATGCAGTCTTCATACGGAACAGAATGCTGCAGATTGAAAGCGATGAAGGACATTACCAATATGGTAATAGCCTCCACAACCCCCCTGACCACAATCCTTGCTCCATTGATCACTACCGCGGTGTATTCTTCCAAAAAGCTTTCACTTTCTATTCGTATCGTCTGGCTGCTTTCTGTTATTTTCTCCGGGTTTATTTTCAGTTTCAGACAAGCATATGAAATGCCCAGTTTCAGGGTGGTTTCTAAAAGAGAAAGTGGAATATTAATTTTATTAGGCTTGAATATGGCTTGAATCCTAGCCTTTACAAACAAGCTTCTAATGCATGATAGAATAATACAACTAATATGACCTAGTATTCAATATTTCGAAATACATTTTACTAAAATAATTATCCAATCAAGTAAATACGAATTTCAACATATTTTGCTTTGACTTTTATATAGACCAAAAACTAAATATACAATAATGTTAGTGGCTGCAAAAGAAACTATAATAATATAATTTTTACTCTGTTACTTCAATATGATTCTAATGCAGTCATGAATAGAAACATTTACTAAATGACATTTTTAATATTTGTATATTTCATCGTGAAAAGTTAACTATTCATATATACATGTAGTTAGCTTTGTTTTAATAAATTAAATGTGTAAGATAGTGACCAAATAATATACTTGATGTAAATGATCACTAATTACACACAATGATTAGTATATAGTGTACTAATATACATAGTTATAATATCAACCAAACCAATAAAGTAAACAATTACAAAAAACTATTTATTTATATACATCTGAAAGGACAACGAATGTTGATTTAAATATAAATATATACATAATGTCAATGGCTTTCACACTACTATAGATTATGCAAATATACTAATGATTGTTTTTACAGTGCAATTTGCTTATATTTAATATAATTGCTCATTTGTCTAGGTACTACACTATATGCACTCGATGATCAGGTGGCCGAAGTAGGTTAAATTATCTGCGCCGCCTTGTTAATTGAATTAATTTCTAAGAAATTTTGCAGGTATATCTATCTAACAAATACTAATTCATTGAGATGAAATTTGTATCAAAATCGTTTAACATTGAAAAAAATACTTTTTATAAATGCAAATGTGCTTTTTTCACGTATGTCGCATGATTATGTAGACAAGTAACTGACTAAAAACAAACATTTATCAAATTTGACTTTAATAATTATAAAATTATATGTGAACTATTTTTGAATAACATATTATTCTTATATTTTTCAATATAAACATTAAAGTGGCTAACTGTTGAAGATTACATTTGACAATGTTATACAGCTTACCTTTAGGAGTATCATCCGAATATATATAATTAGATGCCCCAGAATGTCGTTGAATCGAAGGTTCTAAAGTTACCAGCTTCATTAAAGAACTTTCCACCACATTTTCGATATCGGCATGGGTAATTTGAGGTGGGAAATTACAATACGAGGCTGTTGTATTCGTGGAATAAAGTTTCAATACCATAATAGCCTCTTGGTAAAGCTGCAACAAAATACATGCAATATAAATATAAAAAGTGGAATAAGTAAACTATTAATAAAAAACATACAATCAATCAAATGGAAAATATTTATAAATTGAGGATTCTATATATATATATATAAACCAAAAACAACAATATATTTATGTGAATTAACAATATATAAATATAGTACAATTCAGTAACCATATATATAGTCTATTACATAATGTTATTGCAAATATATAACTTAATATGTATTACTTAAATGTGATTCTGTTCATCTTTTAATAGTGGAAAACTATGAATTAGCATATAAAGCTTTAATTAGGCTATATATAAATGTACAGATATGTTTATTTAAAAAAATTAGTTATGAGTCGATATATAATAACAGGTAAATATACATTTCTGAACAGTAAAAAGGCCTATATTTATTTAAGATAACTCAGATGGGATCTATTTAAATATAACCATAATTTTGGTATTTAATGTAGACGTCTCTCTCATTTAAGGGCGTACATGGTATTTGGAAGGCTCATCAACTTTTAAGGTCATATATTGCACCCTCCGCAAGTGAGAGGGAGATAGATTAGACGGAAAGAAGAAACGAAATAATAAGAGAAAGCAAAAAGATGTAGTGAAATAATCATCATACAGAACTCATAGACAGATTCGGTTACTAGGCTACACTTGATTATGAATAAATTTGCTTGAAAATAGTTGTTAATGAAAATAATTAAGTATTGTCAATAAATTTCAGTTAAATAACGATAAAAGTCACACTATTATTCAAAATATTAAGCTTCACTTCGAAAATATGGCTCCCAAATTATTGGCATGATTTCAATTGATTTAATAACGACTCACTAAAACAAGTCTTTAATTAATCACTTACAATCGATGGACGGTTGAGAAGTGGGTAATACGAAATTTCTTCTCCCACAGAAAAATTTTGTACCGCTTCAATTCTTGCCGAAAAACTAGTTTTCATGAAGTCCAGCTGAGATGCGAAATCTGCTGCTAGAAGATTTTCCCCCGTCGTATAATGCTCCTTAAGAACATTTTTGTGGGATACCTGATTAATAGAAAAATGTACGTAATCATTACTAAACATATTATACAATATTTAAAATCCAATACCTAAGAAGTGACTAGTAGTCACTTCATTAGGTATTGAGGTTGGGGTATAGAACATTTTAAAAAGGGGTTTAAGGGGGTAGAGTGTATAAAAGGGATCAATGGGAAGGCAATAAAGGGTGAGGGGCTAAGAAAGGGGTTAATTTATTTAAATAAATAGGCCTAAGCGGAGTGGTGGTGCGTAATACGAAGGTGTTATGTAAAACATTAAATGGATATATATTTTAGGAACAAGAAAGTAACAATTATAAAATAAGGTTGGAGTGTAAATTCTTATCCCTCACCCTTAAGCATAGTTGCTGTGGATATTATTAATATTGAATTTGGAGCACTCATAAGGAATAATTCATATGCAGTTAAAATGCTTTAATAATAATAATAATAGTTTGTTCGAAGATATATATCAGGTACCCAAAGGCAGCTTTAGCTGATCGAGTTGACAACTTTATTATTATGTAGTTAGGTACTAAAACTTCAAGGAAGTACAGTATGTTCCATTTTTAGAGCCTTTGGTATGACCCGGCCGGGGTTCGTACCCGCGACCTTCCGCATGCGAAGCGAACACTCGGCCACTAGACGTTATTTTTAATTGAAAAATAAAAGTTACTTACTCTTTCTTCCTCAGAGCATGTTGACGATAGCTCGACACGGCGCTTTGTAGGCAGAGAGCAAATATCAATAACCTCGATATCTTCAGGAGGACAGTTCTCCCGTTCGTCGTCTTCGAGACTGGAAATAAAGTTATTATCAATAAAAAATGAGCTATTGATACATTTACCTTGAACATTACTAGGCTATAACCTGTTTAGTCGAGGATTCCCTACTTTTCCCCTTCAAATTAGAATTTACTTGCAGTACGATTATATTATATACAAAATAAAAATTACGGTCAATGAAAGGCATAAAAAAAATTGTTTCTAATAATACAGTCTGCATGTAGAGTTTTCCACACTAAAACCAATGTCATAAAGTAATGTAAATGCCAGCAATATATTAAATCATCACGAAATTGATGACATTTATTACACATATACCAATAAAAATATTACTATCAACATTGAAACCATTTGGATTTGATTTTGGAGCCTAAATATATATTCCAAATATGTATTTTAAACCACAAAGTATTAAATAATTAAATAATTAAATATGAGCTCACTCTTTTGATATCCGAGACTTTTTATTGCAACTGGATGAGGAGTCAACATTGAAGGGCTTCATTCGTTTCATGGTATATTTTTGTCGAGTAAATAAATTTTTGTCATTGAGTGCAAGCTTCGCACGATAATCCTTGAATCTTCTGATCAATTTGAGCCGCCAAAACCACTAAAAAATACCAGTGAATAAATTATAATATTGCAAACATTTATGAAATATACTGGCATTTCTAAAATAAACTATACAATACAAATATATTCTTGAAAACTTAGTGATATAAGTATATAGTAAAAGAAAAAATATATATATTTATTTATTATTTTTGATGTGATTACTCTATAATAATGTTGTGTTAAAAATATCAGAATCACTAAAATCTTATAAACTATATATTTATATATATATTAAAATATTTACATAACATATAATTTAAAAGCTTACTGTGCAATCTTCCTTCCCATTATCGGTCAAATTAGGATATTTGCAGTTGATTGCATTCGTTATAGATGTAAATTAAGTAGAGCTGAGATAACTGAAAATAGAAGAACTATAAATTGTGAAAATATATACAGATTATACATACAGGGTGAATTTTTAGTAACGCCCACTTTTAACCTAAAAATAGAGCAATGACATTTTAAATGTTGAAGGTGAATTAACGCCTACAAGTCGGGCTAAATAAAAAATAATATATATAATTATATATAAAGATTACACAAATATGTTTAAAATAAGTGCATTTTCGATATAAGAATTCGATGAAAACTAGTTTTATTTATTTTTTATATAGAATTCATCCAAAAAATTATATTTAACTTAATATAAAATAGTATTGTATATATCATAGTTCGAGGTAACAGGATTTCGCTATATACAAATGGGGAAAAAATTAAACAACCAATGTATATTTAACTTCTAGCTAAACTTATCGGAAATAAATAACTTGTCATATTATTAGTTTACATATGTTGAAATAAATAATTATTTATTTTTAATAGCCTTCATACTCTTTCCTATAATATAAAACGTAGATTAAAAACACTTACGGTGAAGCTAGATCAATATGCTCCATAACATTTTTAAAAATGATTCACAGGAAAGTGTTGGTAAAGGTTGAATCCAGACGAAGCTTCTTTCCTTCAGTTATCAAAATTTGATTTTGCAACGTTTCAGACAATTTTGGAAGATTGTAGACAATAGGCCAGGAATAATTTGATGTTTCTGTTGTATAAGATGTTGGAGTGGATGGTTGTTCCATTGATTTGGATGTAGATGGCGTTGATTGAGATGGTGTAGATGGTTGATTGTTAGATGGAGATGATTCGGAATTTATTGATGTTGAAAGATTTGGAGTTAATGAAGAATTAATTGGCATTTCATTTGACACACAGAATATAAAAATACCCTCTTTCTGTAAGATAAAATTCATGCCATCATCGTCTTCAATCTGAAACCCTTTTTCCGAACGTATGATAACGTTTTCTTTAGATAAATTTAATTTTCGACAACCATTCATCAACAACTCATCAAAAAAATCAGCTCTAATAAGATGGCGACAAGAAAAATCAGCATTGGCAATTTGTAGCATTATGATCTGGAATATAATACAATATTTATTAAATGAAATACTTATACATATATGTTTTTTTGGTGTACTGATAGTTGAACTATGATACAATCACATTTCTTCTCAAATATTAAAAAAGAAAAAATAAGTGAAAAAGTATAGCTTAGAAAATGTTTTCTTTGTGGTATCCATGTATCTTGTAAACAGTATTTTGAATTTTACTTAAAACATATAACCAAATCAATTTGTAGAAAATGTAAATGGAATGCAAACAAATTGCACACATCTAATAGTGTGTATAGGCACTGATGGTGTGTGAATGGAAGAAACCAAAATTGCTGTATAATTGGTATCTTTGTCAGTAATAGAATATATGTTAAAATGTGGATGAAAGCAAAGCTTTAATTGTTTTCCAACAATGATCCACTTGTTTTTAATATTAAGTATTTTTTCAATGGAAATGGCAGTCGGATTTTCTTCAGAATGAGTGATAAAGTTTGAAATAATTGCATATTGTTTATTGAAAGGTACATGAAACTTCAGACCATCAATGGTGATATGTCTGCATGATTATACATTATCACTAGAAATTAAAGTATAATTAATGCACATATTCACAGCTTCTACTTCCTCATATACAAGGAGATCACCCACAATTAAGTTTAAAAGCTCAGAAGTTATAACTGATGAGGAATTATTAGACTGCAAAGCAGCTTGTCTCAACTGATATCGTATTTCACAAGAATATGCAACATTTTTAAATTGCTTGATAGTTCTGATAATAGTTTTGAAAAATTGGTGTTTTGCTTCAAAACGCATGCACCAATATTGCTTCAAAGAACCATAATAATGGAATAAATGTGAATAATGACTCAGAAAATGAATTTTACATATAGATTTAGGATAATCAGTTAGTTGATAAAGTAAATTGTTGTGTTCATCAATTAATAGATCAACATATTCAACAGTGACAGGACTATTTTCACTCAATATTATATGCAATAACTCAATATGCAATAAAAGAAGGGTCCAGTATGGTTGTTCATTTTCAATCATGTTACCAAGAATCACTGGCAGATACATCAAGAAAGTCAACATGTCACCTGCCTTCTAAGGAAATTTCATCATTTTTAGTTGGAATGGAGTGATGTCACAAATTGTAAAACCAAAATCAAATGATGATAATAAATTGTTCAAATTGTGTAGATTTATAACCTTGGAACATATTATATGATTCAATACGACAGCTATAACAACATGTGTGACACCTTCAAGGCAGTCATGCATTACATCTGGTGGGAAGAACGTTAAAACATTGACAAATGTCTAACTGTGGACATGATCGTTTTATGCCTTTAACATCAGGAACACAATCTGAATATGTCCGTAAAGGAGCTGTATTCTGATTAGATATTAACTCAGAATGAATAATTGAGCAATATCGACAAATGTATCCACTAGAGAAATTAGTTCCCAATCCAAACAACTCATGGATTAAAAGATTATCTCCACAGATAACATTCACAATTACTGGTAATCTATTGCTGGAATCTAGTATTTGGATAGGATCAGCATACAGATCATTAATTTCATCAACAAGATGTTTGAAGTATTCTGTTGCATCGTTTTCTTTGTATAATTTCTCTTTAGAAATAAATACAAGATGCGAATTGATCAATAGAGATGTTAGCTTATTTGGTAAATTTAAACAAGAAAAATAGACCGCAATGAGTTTGTGTCTCTTTTTTGCCACTCCAATGGGATTACATACTTCAAATTCATCGACATAGAGTTTAATATAAATAGCATTATCTGCAAGTGGTTTTATATTGTTTAAATAATGGTGTGATTTGTAAAAGGGTAAATCTGCATTATTGTTTTCGAAATAATGTTTTGTTGATTTATCATGCAGTATGTTGTTCAATGTTAGCCTAATAGGAACATAATACAATTTGTTTGTTGTATTTGATAAACTAATTTCTAGCGGACAAATTAGACCATATTCATTTTGTAGTATTGGAATTAATCTACTATCATTTAGTAAATTTAAATTATGTTCAAAAAAACTATCCAACCGAATATCATTTAGTTTTTGGGGATTAATTTCAACATAATTTTCAGATAAAAACTTATTAAACAATGAAAACAAATCAGAAGAAAATGTTTGAAATGTGCCAAATGTGTGTTCTGCTAACTCCTTAGCAACAGAAGTAGGTAAACAATGTATATCTCTGGCTTTTAAGAAGAACAATATATGGTTTCTAGCAAATTTATCTATTATTTGTCTATGTATATCATGTGCATTAAGTTCTGGTTCTGAATGTTGTATTTGTCCAATACGGTTTTGATCATCAACTATGTTTTCTTGTAATTGGTTGTCGACTTGTGTATTATTGTTAACTAATTGCACTTTTCTAATATGATGCTTTTTATACCAATGTAATTTTATTAATGCGGCTGAGTTTGTAGAAAATACACACTCAATTGAAGGACATAAAAATCTGAAAAAATAAAAATGCATTTGGAATAAACTAAAGTTTACATTTAGTTTTTATAAAATAAATTCCCCTAAAGATATTGAGAGATAATAGAGGACTGGTTTCAATATACTTCATTAATTTTAGTTCAATTTCATGTAGACAATATCATCAAAGGAAACATTTGTAAAATTTTAACCATAGATATTTTGGTTTCAGAAAAGTATTTAGTACACAACTATAATAGAAATTAGAAATGTCCCCCCCCATGGGATTGCTTTCCCCACCTTATCAATAAATCCTGGCTATGGCCTTACCATAACTGTTTTAAAATAACTAGAAATAACTTTATATACTCTTTAAACATCTTATATGTCTTGTATTAGTTCATATGGAAATAACTTAATAAATTTATTTATTATTTAATTAGTACAAAATCTACACATTTTTCATTTTAATTCTTAGATAAAACACTAATTATTATAAATAATAACTAATTAATATGTATTATGATTCATTATAAAATATTAGTTCAGTATTTATTTATTATGATTAAAAAATATCATTTTTAACTACCTTTAAATAATGAAATAAGAGACCTGTTTGGAATTTATACATATATTTATATTATATAAATATGAGATAATATATATAATGTATTATTCTTCTTTTATATTAATATGTTATATTTTTATTATGTTTTAATATGTAAATATTTTTACCTGAAAGTTAAAAAAACACAATAGTTAGTATTATTAATACATAATTTGTTTATGTAGATAATAAAAATAATTATCTTAGAAAAATACAAAATTTTAATAACTTCTGCTTAATAACCTCATTTTTTAATATCTTAAGGGATATATATATATATATCAGACATTTGCAGCACCTGTTTATTATATTATACAGTATAGACTTATAACAGGATTTTCCAATATAATGTTTTATATCTTGATCATTAATGGAGTCATGACTGTAGTTCCTGATTAAATTATTAATTTAATTGTAAAACATTATTTTGTATTAGTGTATTTTCCTTGTATAAAACATTTACTCATCATGTTTCTTATATCAGTAGTTGAATGACCTCACATTTTAAGTTAAATTGAATTACTAAAGATTAATCTATTTGAAACTCCCACTAAAATATTTATATGTGAAATCTTGATTAGTAAATTAATAAAATTAGCATTATGGAAACTAAAGATTAAATTATATTAAATATTTTTTATGGAAAGAATGAAATATAATTTTGCCCAATTTATGAAATTCAATGAATATTTAACAAATAATATATAAAACAAGTGCAACATTATATATTCTAGGGACATACTAATCTGAATGAGTATAACGCAATATCAGGTATTGCTGCTAAAATTTCAGTTCAATTTCTTAAACAGCTATGATCCATATTTATATAGATAACAACTATAAAAATTATGTAATAAAGTTTCAGGAAAATTATTTAAATAAAAGTATGCTTAAAAAGTAATAATACAATAAAATATCATAATTTTTAGCTCTAAATTGTTAGAGAACTATATAATTGTTAATATATAATTTTATATAGATTATTTTGTTTTGCTTTTTTCTCTGTACCAGACTGTAATTCCCCTTGTTTCGGTATCAAGATGTTTGCTTTATAGTCTGGCATGTATTGTAATTATAAATATATAAAGAATTTATCTATGATCTGAACTTATTTCGATCATAGTAACCTTATATAAATGATTACAGGTGGTAAATGGTAAAATAATATATAAAAATGTCCAAAAATTAATAATTTGTTTTTGTTTAAATTTACATATTTTTAAATATAATCTTGTGATTAATTTTAAAAATAAAAACAGATTTAATAATGATAAATCCTAATCTATTAATCTGGGGGGAAAAAATGATTTTATAACATTCTTCCTACTGATAATTGATCAGGGCTGGTATTCATTATGCAGACTAGACTTAGTCTATGGCAGAGACTAAGTCACAGGCTAACAATAGCCAAATTCAAAAATCCTTATTTATAATGCAGACAAAATTAGGTACATAAATAGAGTCTAGAATATATCTGTGCATCATTCGGTAAAGTTAAATGTTTTGTTGCCAACTCTGAGGATGAATGAAAGCTATGATTCATAATGCACTTTATCATCCCATTATATTATATTTTGTTAGCCAAAATAGGTATTTAATTTTCTTTTTCTAAATTGGAAGAAAATATTATTAAGGAGGAATTTGTGGAGTTCTCTGAAATCCTTGAAGTTTCACTAATTAATAAAATCACCAAAATGCAGTGTGGAAGACCCTAGT
>JAUZND010037225.1:0-21745 GCA_034780555.1 Coelogynopora nodosa
CGGGGTGGGTGAGTCATCAAAAAAAAACGTGGGCGGAGGGGGGGATGGCCTAGAGGAGCTCCTTCCCTACTACTGTAATACGTTATATTGTTCAGTCAAAAACTTAATGTCTTTGAATAAAATTGGGATACCCCCTCCCTCCACGTACGAAGGGTTAATTTGATTTTATTTTAACCGTAGTTGTGACTTTTCACCTATCGAAAGTTGAATGCTTTTTCATTATAACACCAGCTTTGGCTAATTTAATTTTTTAGACTCATTATATAATTTAATATTACTATCATAATTATTATTAAAAAAGGTTGCTACATTTCAAAGGAATGAATGTCAATAATATGGTTTATATGTCTAAAATGATTTATAAATAATAAACACATTCAATCGTTTGGTTTAAATGAATTGACAAGCATTTTAAAAGGACGTACTAAATAAAGTTTTTATGTTGAAGTATTTAAAAATGTGACTTTGATATAAAAAAAAACTTGTTTTCAAGTTTTCAACAAAGGATAATATAATTTATATTGATATATAATTATAGTTAAATATTTATACCCAAATTCCAATATGTAAATCAAACACCAAATAAATGTTATGGCTATTGCCTCATTTAGCGATATCAAGGTTTAGTACCCCTGCCCCCACTCATTTAATATACATTTTGAATATACTTCAATAACCAAAACGATACTTATTTGGATTTTTTTATTCCTGATATGTTTAAAAATATATTTATTTTGTTATAATTTTAGAAGTATTGTTGAATACCTACAACACGCAATCTACTGTTGGTTTTACTGGATTAGCTTAGGCACAATTTTCATAACAGGACTCATTTATAATACAATGTTTTGCCTTGGATATCTCGTACTAAGTTTCATTTTCCTATGGATTGGTCAGACTATTATCTTGAATAAGCAGACCAAATTAGTTTCTCTGTATGTATGCCGTATTCATTAATTAATTAATTAAATAATTAATTATTTATTTATAAATTAATATTTTATGAATATATAGTTGCTTTTTAAATGGGTTCGTTATGTTTTGCACAAAATAATTAATTGTTAATGTAGTTAATGAAGAATGTATCATATTAATTTCTGTGAAACTAATCAGTTTCAAATGTTACATTTCGCTGTTCACGTTTCCTATGTAATTATTTTTATATATATTTAAATTTAATAGCTACACTCAGTGAAAAATTTCTAAATATTAGTGCCAGTCAAAAATTCAACAAAATAATATTTTTAAAATAATTTGTTCGTAATAATGATAAGGTTGTAATGAAAAAGTCGCTATCAAATATTCATAATCAACTAGCAATAATAATAAATGCTGCGATTAAAAAAGCGTATTAGTCATCAGTTCATATCATTAGTAGTATGGGAGTGTAGATATCTACACCCTATTGATGAGCCAAATAATTTATCGTTTTTAAACTAATCGTTTCATTTCCGACTAATTCAAGGTCACTGAGCTCGATTTTCCTTCTTACAAATAGATCAGAGGTACTTGAATTATAGTAATAAATCTAATTATTCGTAATATATATTTTTTGTTTAACTACTCTACTGTAATTTGATATATGTACATGTCTGTATTTTGTATTTAATATGTTATATTGTTTTCAAAAATTATTCGTTTAGTCCCCAAGACTAGGAAATATACTTCGCCAATTTGGGACCAATTATACTATTTTGCAGCAAGCGCTATTTCTCTTTATTTAAATTTTTATTATTTACATAAAAGTTATATATTAATTTAGGTTATGCGAACAATACATAACTTTATAAAATAATGATAATAATAGACCAAAAAAGTTAATATAATCTATCTACAATTATTTGAATTCATTTTGACTGGCATCACAATTAGTCATAATTCACACCATGTACTATTTACTCAGTAAGTTAGTGAACAAACAAGATTGCCATTAACTGAATTAGTTAATTGACTGCTGAAATAAGGTAGTAAATTGATGATTTTAAATAAAAAATAACGATGACATATATTGATTACTGTAGGCTTTATCACAAAGTCTTTTACCCTAATCTCTTGCAATGTTGAATTTATTTATAGTTTTTTTATACCCATTAGATTGTTGTTATTTATTTACTTATAACAAAGTCATCAAAATATCAGCATTATCAATGAAAATATAGGCAAAAACACGTTCTTTTAAACTACCTTTGTGAACCCTGGACCATATTTTAAAGGGAATTTTAAAATATTAAATAATCCATTAGATCTGACACTAAGTTTAGTGTATTGACAAGCGGTAAGTGGTATTTAACTCTGTGTAATTAAACTATGTTAAATATTTATTAACTATGTATTTAAACTATGTTAAATTTTATTAACTATGTATTTAAACTATGTTAAATTTTATTAACTATTTATTTAAACTAGGCTATGTTAAACATTATTAACTATGTATTTAAACTATGTTAAATTTTATTAACACTATGTATTTAAACACTCTGATACAGAGCAAGGGACCTGATTGTGGAACAGAATGTATTTTATGAAGCGTGTCCACTTCACCAATGACTCTTACAATAAGCCACGGTCACTCCCGATTTAAATACATACGTATATTATATTGTTCGTGCAACCTAAAATTAAAATATAATGTTCAAGTAAATAAAAAAAATAAGGAAAAATGTCGCTTGCTGCAAAATAGTATACTTGGTAGCTGACTCTCGACTAGCACAGCTGCTAGCTTAGTCATTTTCATCCCCATTTAAAACAGAAGCATTACTGCCTTTTCTCTGATAATCTCCTAATATTTGACTTAATCAGAATCCCAATTAAAATCATTATGATCGAACATTGTTTGACTATAATGCATAATATTGGGAAAATCTAAAAAAAATACTGAATGGTCAATTGCTACCATTTAGTGTGCATCACACCAATTTCTAAGCACTAAAAAACAATGAATTTCCACATTTAAATCCACTTAATCAGTAATTATATGGCTGAAGTACACCGTATGGAAAAATTATAAAATGCACTTGAATGATCGATTACTACCATTAACCTATTTTACATTTGTAAGTAGAAAACTTAATGACCTTGAGTTAATTGAAAATAAACTAGATATTTTTTAAATAAGCTACTTTATATTACCCATCAAGAGGGGGGATAATAAAGCATGGGGGTTGGTGACTTATGCGGTAATTAAGTACACAATTGCTTGTCATTTATTTTGCATAACTCTAATATACTATACTATATTATGGGTACATTACGACTAGAATGTAAATTGTTCTGCAAAAAAATATAGCAATTTTCTCATTTTTTGCGAAGTCTTTTGTCATTAAATAGGCCAAATTTAATTAAAATATCTCTTAAGTTCACATTACAATAATGACTCTATCGACACAAACATTTCTAACTTCCATGTACAAGTATATGTATTTTGAATGCTTTAATTAAAAGTACAACGAAAAGAAAATATTATTGTAATACTACATTTTGTGCGTCGCAAAAATGTTCCTCGTTTGAACTATACTATAATATTTTAATCTACAATTTTTGATTCTACATAGAACATGCAACATGTGATGTTGTGTTAAGCTCCCAAGAGTAACGACTTTGTGAATACAAACAAAATACGTCAAGTTAATATTAAAAATAAAAGTGACTTTTTCGTTTTGTATTTTTCATTAAGACTTTATCACAATGATTTTTTTACTACATATAACTGTGGACCCTCTTAATTTATATATATATATATATTAAAATGTTGTTCAACCAACTGCTAATTATTATTTTTACTAAAATGTGCATGTATGTTTATATATATATTTATATTATTTGCGTTCTAGATTATTATTATTTCTAACATAAATACATGTTAAATACTTTTCCGAACAGTGACATTATTATCTGTGGAGTTAAAAAAAATGTAATTTAAAAAAAAATATATCTATATTTGAACATCAATAAATGTATCGTGATTTTAAATGTTTTATGTGTTAAATACTCGCACACATATAATAATGAGCTTTGTTTTCACTTGTTACAGTCGTTATCTTTAATATATTTTGTTTTCTTGGTCTTACCAATATTGTTATTTAAATATTAAAAAGTTGTTCACAATTTGTCTATTTACACTTTTACAATTTTTGTGTTTAATAATGATTATATAATAATTATGTGATTCTCTTCTAATAACAGGTAATAATTCTTTCCAGTGATTGATTAAATAACTATTTACAGCTTGAAAGTTGTTTATATTTTTTATGATCTTTATTTAATGATACCAACCAAAATTATACTCATGTAGTATTTTTGCAACTATATCATTCAATTAATTATAAATGCATATAATAAAATATTTGATATATTTTTTGATGATGGTATTCAATATTAAAATAATTTAAAATAGAGTATTTGCATTCAATAATGTTATTGCTATAGTGAGCCTTTATCAATGTTTTAATAAATATTTTAATTATTATTAAAAATATATTATATTTTAGGTGGAACATAATAATTGGCTATACTCTGTTTGTCATCATATGTAAAGCAAGTTTGCAACTAGTTGGTTGCGTCTATATCAGTGGTATAAGTTCAGAGAACTGCTGGGTAGTGCAGACTTTCGGTATCACATGTATTGATCCCTTAAATGTTTTAAATTTGTCACATTCAAGTAAGCAGATAATATTTTTCAAATAATATTTTTCATGTTTATTTATCTCACATTTTCGTTCGATTCATCGTTTATCGTTTAAATAATTGTCAAATATAAATACATATTAACATTATTTTTATATAATACTTTTTCATAAATATTAATAATGCTTTTTTAAATATTAGAAAAAAATATTTATATTAAACGTAACCTATTATAAAATGACAATTTATGATTTTGATGGTGTTACATGATGTATGATTTTGTCATATGATTATCATTTTCCTGTTTTATGTTGTGTCTAAAAAATGTGTTATCGATAATATATAAAATAATAAACTTTCTACACACATGTTCTGTTAAATTGTATTAAAACGCGGCAGGCTTGTATATTCAAGCAAACCTGTGTAACTTTGTTCATTTCCTACTTCTGGCCTTAATAGATTTATTACCTAAGGGCCTTAATTTAGAGTTATTACATTCATGTTGATGATAACGCAAATTGATTAAAATAAATGATTCGCGATCTCTATCTTTGTTTAGAGCTTGTTGGTTTTGTTGTCGCACACATTAAAATATGCAAACTGTTAAAATGAAATTACATGTCATAATGACGTAAGTAGTAATGAGAATTATTTGTATGATAGAGAAAAACCAAAATTGAAAACAAAACTGAAAAATTATATTAAAACTGAAACAAAATTAAAACATATATAAGGATGTAATATTGACATAGAAATTATACTTTAGTTTCCGTTTACTTTTCTCGCTATACTCATGAATTACCTTAGTAAAGTGGACTACGCGGAGAAAGCTCTACCCAATATACATCTTGGCGCACATAAGATATATAAAATAAAATAGCGATTGATCAACACATATAGTTTGTGTGTGAAATGAATCAGGTCACGACATATGATATCTTTCAATAGAGGTGTTTGAGTCTAAGTGTGAATATTTGGATGGGAAGCTTACATTTATATATAATCCCAAACCGTCTACAATAGCGAAGCTTACAGATATTTAGAAATTGCTGAGTGAATAGCTTCACGCATGGGCACAGACGGATGTGATTATAAAGAAATACCAAAACTGGTTCGTGTATCTCTATGCGATGATGAACTGAAGTTTAGGTCAAAAAGGAAGGGTGAAAATTTCTGGTTGAAGCCCTTCGCTGAACGTTTCTATCAGTACAAGACGATAGCTTAACTTGCTACTATGTAAGAAGAAAGTATGTAAAAATAAGATCAGTATCATTTGATTTAGATTTAAGTTTATTGGATGTGATTCGTCGAGATTTTTTAAAGCATTTGCAAGATTCCAGATATGTGTATATATAAATTAAAAGTTGTGAGATACAATTACTTTCAGGTAGGGATTCATCAGCACTAAATATTCACTCTGGAAAAGATTACAGAAACTTAGACTTTCACCAATAGTTGTTTCGAGTCAAATAGTGACGCGACAATGTTTCAATTAAATTCATAATAAATTTCATTGATTATTTCTATAGTTTTATTAAATTTTTTTTAAATAAATTTTATTAATTATACTTATAAATTTTGTTATACAAATTAGTTTTAATACTTTTTTAAATTATTCTTATAAATTTCAATAATTATTTTTATAAATTTCAATAGTTGTTTTTATAAATTTCATTGATATTTTTTCTACATTTATATTTTTATTATTTTCATTTTTTATTTTTTTTAAATTTCTATACATTTAATAATTTCCTTAAGAATAATTTATTTTAAAATATTGCTGTAAATATAACGAACATATTATCATATGTGTATTTGAGAAAAAATAGTATTGTGGAGAATTGTGTTTTGATAATATAATTTAAAAAGTTTGAAGTAAAAAAAAAGTAGATAGGTATATTTTAATTATTTAGTAGTAGTTGCTAGAAAAAATATCAAAATAATACTTTTTTTAAAATTTTCACATGTAATGTTTTCATATAATATATGCCAAAATTTCTAATTGTTGTAGATATAATTAAAATGATAATTTTGTTAAAATACTATTAAATATTAATAAGATGATATATTTATTATATGTTGCTAAAAAGTATTGTTGGTAATCACCATTATCGATTATTTATTATATATACATAAATATTAATGAAAATAATCAATTTAAACGTTATATTAATTTGCATATGTATTAATTTTGTATTTAACTGATTTTATAAACATATCACTAGTTACTTTAAATTTATAATAAATAAATTTTATATATAATTTTTTTACCCTTATTAGGTCCTTGTTTATATATATAAATATAATTAAAATGGTATAATAAAATTAATTACAGTTTTTATATTTATAATGAGCTATGCCATGGTTTCACCCAGGTCATCAACCAGTTTATGGATTTCAGTGTGTATTATAGTTACAATATATTTTAATTTTATTATTTTCTAATATAGTGTAATTGGAAAAATATACTCTAAATCATAATTTCTAAGAAAATATTATATAAATAATTAGAATAATATGTTTTAAAAAAATATATATAATTGGCCTACAATATTGATCAAATGAACAAAAGCAAAAACATGTATATTTTTAATTACATAAATTAGAACTAAAATGAAATTCTGATTTAGTTACTGATTTGAATATAATATATTTTTATTCATATTATAAAATGTTTAATTTAATTTATCAAAAAGCTTTCACATAATTCATATTTTTTAAATATAGAAATTAGATATACTACTAATTAATGAGGTTACATTTTTTATTTGTTGTCTTATGAAATTTATTATTTCATATAAAAATTTAATTTGTAATTATAGTTAGAAATTAGTAACAAAATATATTATAATTTAATTTTTCATTATGTTATAATTAGTTACGGAAGTGTTATTTATAAAAAAAATTGTAAAGTCATATTAATATAGTAAGCATATTAAAATCACACATTTTAAGCAAATAAGATATAATTATAATAAGCAATTAAAGTTCTGATTATATTTTGTTTGTATTATATATTTAGAACAATAGGATATTAAGTTTGATTTTTGAAAATGTATAATGACATTGTGAAATACATATAAGCAAAAGATTAAAAATTAAGTAGTAATAAAAATGACTCCTATTAATGTCTAATATCTATATTTTGCTGCAATCTAACCATCGTGGTGTACAAAACCATCGTTTTGACTTACAAAACACGGGGTCCCCTATGCAGCGTATTTATTTATATATATTTTTTACAAATTAAATAATTGGCATTTAATTAATTTAAAAAATTATGTGGTTCTTAAACATGTTGAGAAATATTTATAAAAATTGTTATAAATACTAAACTATTTAATGAAGAATATTTATTTTAAATGTTTAAATAATAAAAACAATTAATAAATATATTTAGTTAAGTATTACCTGTCAACTGCTACTATTAGTATGTACATCAAAATAAATAATTACTATATAATATGAGAAAAAAAAGAGTAATTGTATAATTAATATATATTTAAATAACATAATAATTCAATTTTTAAATAAGCTGGTATTTAAATATTGGAATAGTTTAATAATTTAATAATATAAATATCTCACTGACAACAGAATCCGAAAAATTTAATCGACTCAATCTCGATATTGATTCTGAGAAATTAGCTTTCAGTAATTGCCGTGAGAGGTTATAAGCATTGATAATTGATAACATGCATCTATTGCAAAAATGTTATTATTATTAGTATATATAATACAGTTTAGTGAAGAAATATTAAAAATTACTCGTTGATGCTTATATTGATTCTATCGAAATAGTTATTACATTGATGCATTTAGCCAAATGTTCAATAAGGTTGATAATGAAATCAAGAACCATAGATGTAAAATGTTGTGATATTTATCCAGCAACAAATAATTTCTTCAGTAGAATAAAAACATTGTTTTTAAATTTACTGGTAATAATGATAAATTGAGTTTTAATTTTTTCACACATTATTCTATGTACATTAATTGTCAGTATTAAAAACGATCAACTATCTTAATGTACGTGTATTCAGCCATAATATATTAAGTGTAATTCTATACCCAAAACAAATAACTCATTACACAATATGTACCACTAAATCAGTTATAAAATTTAATAAATAATAAACATACTATAAATTAGCAGAATAATAAAATACAACTTTTTACGATCGCGTCAAAATAAGGAATACATTTTATTGATTTCGTTTTAGTTTTAACTTAGGTTGTTCTCCGGAAAAATATTAATTTTTAGAATAATATGAAATATCTCATTCTATATAATACTGACGTAATTTGACGTTAGTGAGTCAAAACTAAAGTATTAAATAAGTCGGTACAGCATGCATTTATCAAATCTTTTGATATTTTTCATTCGTTTAAATAAAATTAGTCTATTATTGTAGTAACTTCATCTTTGGTTATGACCAGGAAAAAAAAACAGAAAGCTAAGCATTCTTTTATCTACACATATTTAGATACTATGTCAAAAAAAGTTTAACAAAGTCTCAATTTTGGAGAAACAAAATTTTTGACATTTCAAAAAGATACATGTTTTTAAGTCATTTTGAGGCCGGCCGTCGTATCACAATCTAATACAATGGAATAATACAATACAATAATATGAATAAATATGTTACAGAAGCTTACATGAATGCATTTTAATCAGTAATCTGTTTTGTTATATATAGTACATAGTATAGCAAGTGATTGTTCATGTTAAATATTAGTCTAATTGATTACAATCATCTTATTGTTAATGTCACAAATTTCGTCTTCAAAGTCAAAACTCTGTCGGTTGTCACAACGGTGATTCCTTTGCAATTTCCACAGGCATATAAACATTGCAGGCCATACTTTCTGCAGCTAGCGTTATTTTAGTCACACTGGCCTTTACAACTGCAATGAATGATTTTCAACAATGTTTTTTGTGCTGGCGGTTGATCGGTTGGGACTGGTAGAAGCTTACTGTCTCTAAGATGCCATCCCCACTCTTCGGCAGTGAGACCTGTATGTTTGTCCTCCCAAGCCATCATCTTGTAATACACTCTGCAGCCATGGTGTTTTGCAGCTGCATAAGTGGGGGGCAAGGACTGGGGTGTGACAGCTGTTGACTTCGAGTTGACCTTCTCTATGAATGTAATGCTAGCTGGTTTTTTGTACAATAACAGAAAACAGATCTCAATAGCTTTGGCAATGTCATCTTGGTTGGCATCTTTCTTGATAAATGTCTCTGCTACAGATTTTAGACTGTCATTGTCTTGCAACATTGTGATTTTCTGTGATTTTCCAAATCCAAATACATGTGAGGTTGTATCACAGCCCAGAAAAGCATGTGCAAAGAGAATAAACTTGCAAAGACCACCTAACTTACTTACCCATCAAAATTTGAATGAGCCATATCCGCTTCGGATTTATTTTTCTCTAGTCAAACAGAGTTTCTCCATTCTTGATGTAATCATTTTTGAGACCATCTATATTATGTACTGAATAGACAGCTAGAACAAGCAAGTCAGTATCATCTCCTATGATGAAGGTCTTAGATGTCTTGGCATACTTCACAGCTGTCTTGACAATTAGAGTATCTGCATCTGCTGCAGCATGGCGGACCGTCACAACTTAACTTTCTTTTTGCTTGTTTTGTTCATTAGCCAGAAATTTATCTGTATTCCAGATGAATTTTATCTCTGTTTCAAACAAAATGTTTTGACTTGTTTTTCACCATAGCACAGATGTGTTGCATCGTTGCCATTTAATGACGCAGTCACCTTTGTTCATTCCAAAGTTATTTTCGATGTAGGAGGAATATATCTGGCACAGTTCATAGTAAGTCACATTCTTTTGCCTGGGATTTCATGCAAAAGAGCACAACTATCCATGACAAACTGGATATCATTATCATGAAACTGAGAATTTTATGCATCTTTGTCTAACAGAGTCCATAGGTAGTCAGAGAGAAGCTTTGTTTGCCAGTCTATCTAACACTGGGAACTCAAATAGTGCTGCGGGATAGGCACACACTTAATAAGAGAACACTTCAAGTTTGCTGACATCATCCTGCTGACATCATCAAACTCTGGAACAAGAGATTTAGATCAATGGTATGGGCGTCATCATCTAATCTGATAAAACACTGATGGGTCATGGTGATAGCCAAGTCCTTCCTTGAAAATTAGTAGTTGTACACGATTTGACCACCATCTTATTCAGGATTTATTGTTCAATGTAAAATTGCCTTTTTTTAATTTACTTTCTGGTCAGTACTTCACCAGTGGCAATGTTTCAGACATCATGAGCATAAAGAGGTATTTTTGACTGTAAGTATCCTAGTATTAGAAGTCTATCCTGTGTGTCTATTTTCTGCCTTGTTGCCCACATCTCTGGTGCTGCTCACTAGTGCTGTGAGACACATAAGTAATTACCTGGATGGCTATGTTCATGGCAGCACATGCAGGCATCGACAAAATCCATTGCTGTTGCCGTGCTTCCATCAATGCACCTCACAGTGTATTCTTGTAATTCTTCATGCTGATTTTAGATTCTTTATTAGTTCCTGTTTAATGACTAATTCAACAGATAACCCAGCCCAGTCTCTATGAGCCTTTCTAATAACATGATACCCTTCTTAAACCATAGTACAGGTCAGTTTATTTATTTTGAGATTTTCTATTTTCTGTAAGTAGAGCATGACACTCTTTACTTAGTTGAAGTGGAAATGGTTGCAGCAAGAAATGGTAGCATGCACGCACAAGACTTAAGTTGAAGCTTAAAATGTTCTGTTCTCTCTCTTTTGGGGAGAATTCACCACTCCTAATGTGAGGAGTGGATTTTTGGGTATCTCTGTCACACCTAGTGAAATGGTACCTGTGATCACCAAGCCTGATCAAGAAGCCATAATTCGATGGCTCTGTAAAGCCAAGAGGCTTCCAAAACCGTTCGTTAGAAGGTAGATGGCAATTAAGAATTAGGAGAGGTGCATGCGCCAAAACCTGGCTATACTTTCCTTGTTGATACTGAGTCTTACACTATTGTACTTGTCATGAAATGTTTAAATGTAATAATTGGTATTCATATCCAGAGAGTTCTCCGTTTTTGTGAGTAATTCTGTAAAGGCTATGTCTAGTTTATCAAGAAACACATCAAGAAGTCGCAGTTCTTCTGGTAGTAGCTCTTTAAGATTCTGAGATGTGAATTGTTGATGCTGCCAATCCATCCACCAGAACATCTTGTAAATTATTACTTTCTAGATCTGAAGACTGGAGAGGAACATTCAATGCTGATGACATGAGTAGTGTGTGAAGGGCAGATGAAGTCAAGATTTGCCCACTGATTGCTCTTGATATGGCCTTTCCAATAAGCATGTGAGGCACGGTATTATCGGCATATGTAAATGACCAGACATCTTGCAAACCAGAAACTCCCATCAGGTGCACAACATTCCAGGAAACTCATTTGCTGGTGAAGTACAGCTAATCTTACAACAACACTTCTGATGTCACTGTCAGTGGCAGACTCGCTGTCATCTATTCTGGAGACCTTCCAGAACAAAGGCTGATCAAAAGTAAGAACTGCTGTGCATCCCTGTTGCCTTGATTGTGCCGCAACAAACTTCAGTGTTGATTAGATACATGACAAGTCATTAGGATCCATGTCAATCATTGACATAAGCATTCTTCCTGACTTTCAGGATAGTACAGACGTCCCTTGTAGATAGCTTGCATAGTACCAAGCCATGACGGTCGAGGCCCTTTGAACAGAAGTGTTGTTTTCACCAATATGTCTATTGCCCAATAGGGATTCATGTAATCATGCTATAATCTAGGGACACTTTTGTATTTAAAATCTGATTAGTAGGGGCTTTGTATTTTTTTTAATTTCACATGTGCACTGTGCCATTTTTGATCATCCCTCATAAAAATTTTTCTCCAAAAGTCAGATTTTGGTAAACTTTTTTTTTGTATTGCCTACAGAACTCCTATAGATTCAGAATCTGAAGAGAATGCTTTGCTTTTTCCCGGTTACCCTTGCCCAAGAAGAAGGATGGCGTTATTATTTGTGATTACTGACATGACTATTTCACTTCGAAAATATAAATTTTTCATAATTACAGCTGATCAATTTATCAAAATGTTACATTATCGGGTTTTATAGTTAATTACAATATATTTCTATAAATTACTAATATTTTCTGATAAATTAATTACTAATATTTTGCAATAAATTACCTACTAATATTTTCTGATAAATTACCTACTAATATTTTGTGATAAATTAATTACTAATATTTTCCGATAAATTAATTACTAATATTTTCTGATAAATTACCTACTAATATTTTCTGATAAATTACCTATTAATATTTTCTGATAAATTACCTAATAATATTTTCTGATAAATTACCTATTAATATTTTCGGATAAATTACTTACTAATATTTTGTGATAAATTAATTACTAGTATTTTCCCATAAATGAATTACTAATATTTTCTGATAAATTACCTACTAATAATTTCTGATAAATTATCTACTAATATTTTCTGATAAATTACATACTAATATTTTGTGATAAATTAATTTCTAAGATTTTGTGATAAATTAATTATTAATATTTTCTGATAATTTTTTTACTAATATTTTCTGATAAATTAATTACTAATATTTTCTGATAAATTAATTACTAATAGTTTCTGATAAATTAATTACTAATAGTTTCTGATTAATTAATTACTCATAATAATTGTGCTAAAAATAAAGAATTGTTCATATTTCAAACCAGCTATTGACAATGTATTAATACTATTAAATAGTACTGTTATAGACACATTACTGTCGTAAATAGATCGTGGTATTGCTATATTACAGAAGAGCCAGTAGATTCCTTGATTCATTGAGCCATCAATTTTTTGATATTTCGATTTCGTCAATTTAAAAAAAAGTCTTAAATATAAAAACTTAAATATAAAGTGCTGACCTATAACAGCCTCCTTACATGTTTATTATTGTATTTGTATTACAGAAGACAGTTGTAAACTTACCGAAAGTGGACTTAATTGGGATGTATTTTGTTTCATCATGCTTATTTTACAAAGAAAGATTTTTAAAAGTACTCGGTTTTGCACTGTACGATTTGATGTGATTGTGCAGATTAAATATGCAGCGAGGTATGAATTGTTTACTATCAATATACAGAGATAGGAATCGTTTGTTGTTTTAATAATTTAACTTTGTTGAATATTTCAATAGTTCAAATAACGTTGTTCTATATTAATAAACTGTTATGGACTGACAAATTTTCTCAGCACAAAATGTCATATTCAAAATTAGTTAATTTATTTAAACTACTACAGTAATTACATAACAAAGCTAAACCATAATTATTGCGTCAAATTATCATCTTACAAAGATATCATACCACAGTATATTACTCCAACGTCTCAATGAGTGTTTTTTGGCTATTTACTATATCGTTTTAAACTTTGTTCAGCTTAAGTGTGGCGTCCCGTGTGCTTGGTTCCCTCTCTACCAGTTATATACTGCACCTGTCTCTGACATAATATTCTACCAATACATGAAGCCTTAAAATCCATAAGTGTAGTTCTCTTCAGTGGCACCCGAATTCGATTCGACAGGTTTCCACCTACTCAATTCAATATTTTTGGTAAATCTTTAAATCCTTTATCTTATGTCATGCGTCTCTGTGTCCCATTCGATGAACAACTTCGTATGTTAAAATAATGTTTTTTCAATCTGCAGATAATTATTATTTTTTATTTAGAACTTTAGCCGATTACATTCATATTTTGACGAGGAAGTAGCCACCCTTTTATTTCCGCTTAATGCGACTATTGTAACATTGTTCTCGGATTATGCGCAAAATGATCAATCGAAAGTTTACAATGTGTCTATAAAGTAGTTTGCGCATGTATGTTATTTGTTTCCCAAAATACAGCGAAATATCTCCAATATTTTAATGGAACTTCACTGGTATTTTTCAAAAATTGCATGAAGTCTGTATATATTTTTCAAACTAAATTGATCTTATTTAAAGTGGTTTTTGAAGCTAAATATTATTTATTTTTAGTGATAAAAAATGTATACTGATTTTATTATTTTTTAATCAATATTTATAATTGATCCATTTGATTATTTGCAAATATATAAAATATGTTTTTATTTTAAACACTTATAATGTATGCGTAACATTTAAATCACAACGGTTATTAAATAAATTATTAATTAATTTAAGTTGCATCTATTAAATAATGTATTGTTTAATGAACTATACTATCTTTGAATTTCAAATGTAATTCTCTAATGAATTTATACTTTTATAAAGTTTATGTATTTTCTTTCTCGCATGAAGGTAAGAAAATTATATTATATTTAGGTTTTAAAAGGATTATATAACGGAATTGATCATCTGTATATTATTATATATGTTGCTATTAATGTTTAGTTAATTTTATGAACATTTATTTTGCATATTTGTTATATATTTGTAGGGGTGCATTTCTACTTAATAAAAAAATGCTGCAAGATTATATCAATACAAAGACTTTCGAAGCACATTCACTTCGTAAGGTACAAGAGAAAATTGAAAAGATTTTATCGAAACAAACATCTATCGGAAAAGGGGTATCATATCTAAACGATCATTACATGAGTAAGCACTTTATTATATACTTCTCCTATTAATTTGATGTACGATCTTAATATTAAAATAATATTTTGCAGGAAAAACATGTCTTCATTGTCACATCAACGCTAAATAAATGGGGTAGATAGCTTGAACCAATATGATTAGGAGGAGGAGGTTGTGTATAATGTTTTACTAAATATTAGAAATTGAGTCAAACAAGCAAAACTTTTCGTTTATGTTTTAGCTTTGTACTAATAATAATAATTCAATATATTTATTAAACAGAAACAATTAATTTTGAAATGTAAGTTTTACATAAATATTTTATAAAATTTATTTCAATTCATAAAAATTGCATTTTTTTTACCATTTTAACATTTTCAGTCTTACGATCGGGTGATTACTATTTGTTTGAGGGTGATCCAAGTGAAGATGACACGGGTAGTGATGACGACACATATGTTTATGACAGCTACTTCGATGATTCATTACGATCACCACCCTCCAAAAAAGAGAAACGTCCAAATGTTAGTTCTTTACTAAATTATAAAATAGTTTTATGTAAAATATTTCTTTTCGCAACCATTTGTTTTATATGTGCAGGAATCTACCAATGTTTTAATTTAATATAATAAAATTACAGATTTATTAATAATTATAATAACAGTATATCAATTATTTGTATTTAGTTCAGTCAATAAAATATTACTATACATTTGTCAAATATCATTCAGTATCTTCATGTTTACACATTAAATAGATAATTGCATTATAGCATATAGTATTAGCTTTAAATAAGTGCAGCTTATATTTTAACTTTGTTCAAAGTAAACTTTCCCTTCGATATTAATTTTTATTGTTTTTTTAATTAAATACAATTCATGAATAGCTGGATTTATAAGTATATACTTATTACAACACAATATTCACAATCACATAATTAATAAATTAATTGATTGTTCATTTTATCGTTAAAAATACGTTTCTATAAATCACAGAACATTTTTTAAACTAAGAAATTAACATAATTCATAGTTAATCAATTATTGGTCAGTATTGAATTTTCAATCAAACTACACAATTGAAACAAACACTTCAGCCCACTGACTTCAGACCGGGTCCTATGTTATGTTCCTATTGGGCGATTTCAACAAGATAAAAGGTCGTTTCCGGGTAAATCGGGGGCTGGTATTCCGAATAATATGGTGTTTTACGCTACATTTCGGAACTCCTTGGAATATGTGTTTTCCAAAAAAGTAAACGGAATCTTCTTATTACCATAATAAACATTAATTTCACAGTTACGTGATACCATCCAGCTCATTCTATACCCAGTCAGTGGGAACACTTATCCAATGGACGTAAGGTGTTTCGCAAATATGTTCAGCTTGCTTCTGATTGAAAGTTTGTGCTATAAAAGGCTATCTCATTTCCTATCTCATTCTCTTCATCTTTTTTAAAGCCTATTTGCAATACAAATAATTATTTATTGCACACTAAGTGCACAAGGGGATACAGTATACAGCCGGGAATATTATATTTTTTAACTTTTAAAATACTATCAATAAAATGGAGTCTTCGTTGATGATTGATATTCTGTTCATCAAAATCGCGTTTAATCGTATATTTAAGATGCGGAGAGAGTAGTAGGAGTTATGTACTCTGGATCACCCCCGTCCTACCACCCATTACCCCCAATAATATGAAGTATCAATACAGGTCAAAATATCAATACAACATGAAACAATTCACATAAAACCTATGGACATTTGCCATTGATTTGGGAAGCCGACAATGACAGTATTTATATAAATGTACCTCAGAGGAGCAGGAAAGGAAAACGCAGTATGTACTGGTTACTCCTAACGAATAGAAATTCAACGTATAGACTTTATGAAGCTGGTCTCCCTTTGATCATCTATTCGGTTGAAATACATTGTGGAAACTAAATGGAGATGGAAACTTTATTAATTTAAAAAGTATTCCGTTATCTGTGGACGCGTTAATTCTTACCAAAAACGTTCTCGACTCATTAACTAGTCAGTTAATTGCAAAAATCGAATACTTTATCCAATGTGGCAGTAAATTTTCCGCTCTTGGTGTCGAAAGTATTTTTGAATATGCCGGTATTGCATGTACTATGGCTAAATATGAAACTGACAATATTGTACACAAACCGGCAGCTTTAAGTAATAGTATGATTCTTGTTCATCATCTAGAAGTGAAAACTCCTCAATTTAGTGCTGAAGGATATGTTAGCTTTGTTTGAGAGATATTCTTTATGAAGGCAATGGATCGGTTAGAGCGGCGGGGGAAGAAAAGTATATCTGTGAAACAATGACAATACAAATGAAATTGCTCAATAGTCAAAGAATAAAAGTATTAGCACAATCAATTTGATGTATATTATATTTGTCCACTTGTTTTTTTGAAACCTTTAATTCCTAAAATATTTGAACTCGACCATCTCATGGGAAAGTATCGATTCTGTACGTCAAGATAGTAATACGAAAATAAACTTAATAGAGAGATCCTACGAATTTTTATTCATAATTTTAGAAATTAGGACGAATACGTTCTTTTTCAGGCTGCTCTAAAAGATAATAGAATGTAAAAGAAGATAAAATGTATTTATTAATTCGTTTATTTTCATAAAAAGAGTCATGACACATGTATATACCTCGCTACTACGGTCAAGGTTTATAGAGGAGCGGCAGTCTATAGCCTTCCACCAACTTTGTTTCGGATACTTGTTATATACATAGTATAGAGTGAGAGAAATCTAGAGTTCAATTCAAAAAAACGAATAGAATAATCAAATTGATATTACAATCAGTGGATTTCTCCATTTCAAGACTGAGTAGGCGACTAAATACCTTCTCTGCAGAATCAACATCACTCAACTCATCGTTTAAATAACTAAGCTAAAACTCATTAACAAACACATAGAAATTTTTTTCATAAAATTCAAGTCTCTCAAGCACCAGGTCTATATCAAGATCACAATCTTCATTATATCTTTCAATATCTCCAATGCACTGGAAAATAATCTGGGTTAGTTTTTCATTGCGATGATACATGGGCTCAAAGTCCGGCTCCTTCAGATTGATACGATCGTCCTCTTGTCCATCAGGACGAAGTACTCGTAGAAAATAGTTTGGAAGCCCATAGCATATGTGTTTTCGCCTAATCAAATGAGAAAGTGAATCATTTTATTGTGGCAACACAGTCTCGAATCGTAGGCATAACCGATCTGCGAATATATTGATTACATGTTATATGAGAGTCAACTCCATGGGTTAACTGTTCCCTCTGACATCGACCTTCCATTTAACATAACGGCCAACAATCTTTCCACATATTATAGATAGTGAAGTAGTGAGTAATTCGAAGAAGAACGTGATATTTTAGCAGTGTCACATCTCCACTAATTTAAGAAAAATTTTGACTCCCACGCTCAGATTCCAGGTCAGAACAACAAAGGTCAATGAATTGACTCCAGCCACTTGACATGATGTATGCGCGAGAGAGTATACTATATATCCTCAAATCAAAACGGATGCAATATTGTTTATACCCCCTTTATCATCCCCTATCATTTATTGAAAGTGAGAAAAGTTTGTGTTGATTAAGATCGTTTATTGAGGACCAAATACATAATATATGTATAACCATTTAATAGGATACATGCGAACACAACGCTAAAAGTGTACAATAAATGTTAGTCTGGAAATTATTTATAAAGAAAATGTAAAAGTAGATGAGTGGGAAAACAAATTATGTAAATAATTATAAATAGTTTCCAAATAAAAGCGAGATGTGGCACCCATAATGACAAATTTTCCTTCATAAAATGCGTTTACATGCACAGGTTTCCACTAGCATATTTGCAAAGCATTAAATAGTTCAGGCTCATACTGCATAGAAAGGTTGAATTGTACCGATAGATTAAAAATTATAGATTTATTTATCTTCCCAAATCAAAAGTAAAAGTTTCAGTTTGTAGCACAGGTGACTCGATAATGGATGTTTCAGAGGGAAAATAGTGTAACAGAAATGTTATAATTACATGCAAATTAACGTCAGAGCCCATAACACGGAATTTACCCGTCGAAAAAATTAAAATGGTTCATTTTTTGTAACATTTTTCACTATGCATGTGTGGTTTACGAACATAATAGTGAGTACATATATCAGGATGTTTAATTGTTTAAATGTTGAATCAGTGTAGGGAAATCTTCAGTAGCAGGTAGTTGCAATCGACCATGGAAAACTTGATGAACACATGTTGTCAGCATTGTGGGGGAGAGTATTTGAGAAAAACATTTTTAAGTTTTACGGAATATTTTGAAAATAATGAAAATAAAATATGTATCTTACATGTTTATAGCTAATATCAATAAACTATAGTCTAGCTGGTTGAGGGTAGAAAAGTAAATAATATGGATTTTACTTTAGAGCATAAGAGTTCCTTTTTGGTAGTGGGACCAAGTATGTCTGGAAAGACAACATTTGTTGAAAATTTGATTACTCACCGAAATGCAATGTATGATAAGCTGCCAAGACGTATAAAATGGTTCACCGGTAGTCAATATGAGGCACCAAAGTTGAGCAGAAATGAATATGCTATATATCAAGGATTACTGGAAACGTTTGATATGATTCAACCCTATGAGCTAATTCATAACTCAGGAATATATGGATGCAACATCTAGAAAACCATAGCCTACCTCTTTATTGATTTAAATCAGGAAACACCAAAAGAATTACGAATACGTACACGAATTTTACCAAACGAAGCCCTTCAAATTGTCTACATACCTTCTCCGAGTAGTTACAAACACCAACAACACTAAATGTTATAAACAATCATAACGAAGGTGATAAAAGTATATGTTATAAACAATACTATGAAGTCTCAAACGGTTAAATCATTTCTTATACAACTGATCAAGAACAAGAATAATAGAAATCTTTACGTGAGTCTCATCAGAAAATCAACACTACAAAATATAAGGGCTATAACACAGATTGCCTATCATTATTTCAACACCGATAGAAGGATCAATTGAAAGATTTAAAAAAACTTGACTGAAACAAGGGGATAATTTGTAATTTTGCTAAAAAGTTTCTCTCACGTACTCTACATCGAAAGTGGGAAGTACACAGTAAACCGGAAGGTGTTGCAAATACTCGTCAACTTCTAATCAATCAAAAAGGTGGAATTTTCTCAGCACTTATCCCTCTATTTATTGCATTGGCATCAGCCGCCGCCCCTATCGCAGCAAAAGCAGCAGTTCTCTCCCGAGAACATGCCGCCTTCAGGAAATTTCCACGGCGCGAGAGGCTTTCAACCAAGCGTATGTTTGAATCACGACGTCCAACAACCCTGCACGACTCTTCAGAGACGGCATGGGGGGGATCTACACTGGCCGTGTTTTTCGGTTCCAGAGGCAATAATCCAGCGATTGCCCTCTGGAGAATTATAAGAGCTGGAGACGTGGAGACGAACCCAGGTCCCGACATCATCATCAAGTGTTACAAATGCAACAAGTCCATCCGCAAAGGTATCCCTGCCCTCACTTGTGACTGCGGTAATACCAGCCACAAACAACCTAATTGCAGCGGGATGACTAGACATCAAGTATCCAAAAGCAACATCAATTGGAAATGTCAACAATGCAAACCTCCCGAGAACACCAATGCCACAGTTTCTCAACCTCCGACAAAAATGGACGAGACATCTCAAAGCACAAACACCAATTGCCCAGAATGTAAGAAAAGATATGTCAGAAAGGGGAAGGAAATCATTTGTAAAGATTGCAAGATGGGAGTCCACAAGAAGTGTACCAACTTGACTAGGAGACAGCTAGAGTCAGAAAATACCATCAAAAGTTGGGTCTGCAGTGACTGCAACAAAATCAAAGAAAAATGGACTCCTCCTGTTAACGATGAGAATGAAAGTAAGAACAACACCCTTAAGGCAAGAAGTGATATTTCTATAATGTCTTGGAATGCGGCCGACATTAAAGCTAAACTCGTCGAACTCTCAGAGAGAATTATCAAAGAAGACATTGATATCTGCGCTGTGCAAGAATCTAAGCTTCGCAAAGATGACAAAACCCCTGAGATAAAAGGGTACTGCACAATTCGTAAAGACAGGGATATCAGACAAGGTAAAGTGGGCGGTGGTCTTCTTGTCTTTATCAAAGAGGACATACCATGCACGGAGATTGAGGCGATCATCGACCCCTCCAAATATAAGATGGAACTCCAATCTATACAAATTAGAGATAAGAAGATGGGTGCAATCAGAATTAACAACACCTACTGCCCCCCCTTCAGAAAAGAAGAAGAACATCAGACAGACGATTTCGACCCTAGCCTACTCCTGAATAATTTTAACAAATCCATCGTTATCGGAGACGTGAATGCACATTCTAGCACTTGGGACCCCTTACAACCAGAAGATA
>JAUZND010037236.1:0-21745 GCA_034780555.1 Coelogynopora nodosa
TGTTTCCACAATGGTTTCAGCAAGACGGGGCACCTGCACATTATGCAACAAGTGTTCGTCAGTGGCTACGTGATACAATTCCTAATTGGATTGGTAGAAGAGGTCACGTGGAATGGGCACCACGCTCACCAGATCTAAACCCATTAGATTATTTCCTCTGAGGTCACCTAAAAGCCTTTGTCTACCAAGTGAAGATTCGAGACATCGATCATCTCAAAGAGGGAATTATTGGAGAGTGCACGATTATCAATGGCAATGTTCAAATGCTTAGCAGAGTTCAAGCCAACTTTCTCAAACATTGCCAGTTGTGTGTTGCCAGTAATGGACAACTATAGAGCATATTTTGTAAATGTTTAATACTTATACTTGTATTTAGAATATACGATCTGGAATATATTTTTGTTTATTTTCTCTGTGTCCAGACTTTTTGGACACCCTGTATATATTTCCATAACGTTTACACAATATGTTTAAAATATATATTTAGAATGTTTTTAATGTTAGAGATTGATTTTGATTCTGATTTATATATGATTACATGGATGCTGCAAAGGGGTTCGCACTTGGTGTAATCGGGGCTTGAAGGAATGAGTATAATCGGATTTGGATTATGATTGAGTGTGCATAATTACTTTCATGTTTACAACACAACCATATTATTTCGTAATGACTAGATTTATTCTTATTTATTACTGGCGTTTAGTAGGTATATACATTCCTAATATTATATGGAACATGTACATCAATTTATATATATATACATACTATGCTATATAATATAATATAAACTATATATGTTGATATGTCATATTTTATTATATCTTATAATGTAATACATTATTATTTTAAATTATATTACATATATTTATACCTATACACTGCATACATAATATGTAACATGTAAAAAGAATATTTTCAAGTTTATAATGTCACCAATTTAGATGAAGTGATTCTTTTTAAAAAAAAGAAAAATTTGAAGCCTCTTCTTCGAAGTAAATGACCCCACGCTTTTATATTTAATTTCACTAAATTGACACCGTGCAAAAATGACGTGTTTAGAGTTAATTATCATGTTATGTACAGAAAAATAAGTATAATTAATTATAAAATAAACCAAGATTAATTGTGCGTGCGTAAGTCTTCATTTGAAAGTGTCATTCCTGATCAAAATACTATTTAGTATTTAATTTAAAAAAACAAAAAAACAAGCATAACAACGAAACCATAAAAAACGTAATATTTATAAGGATATTTTAAATAACTAAACTGTCGCAGTCTAAAGATTAAAATAATTTACTAATATAATACGAAATATTGATAAATTGTGTGAGTTTAGAGGTAATATATAACTAAATAATGGTATACTATATATATATATGATTATGCATTAAAACAATTATCAAATTTAAATATTTCCTAATTTTGTTGTATTTTCTTAAGATAAATACAATTATTCTAAAAAACAATTAATTTTAAAACATATAATTTTTAAAAAAATTCTCTCATCTTGTATATTATTTAATATTTTGTGGAAAATAGTTATAAAAAACGTAAATACTAATACAATAATTTATAAATTTATAATAGAAAAAACCACTGTGCAAAAAATACATGTAAAGTATTATATAAAACCACCAATTAGGAATTACTTACAGAAGATATAGGCCTACATTGACATGACTACAGCTAAGCAACAACGCTTACCACATACACGACGAATTGCACAATGGATGCATTTGAACTATTTATTTAAATGAACATAATAATCTGTTACTTTCATCTAGCTAAGAAACAGTGTTGATGAGGTGCCCTAATTTAAGTTAAATGTATTAAATAAAATACACATCAATTATATTTTGTAGTTTTGAATGTATGACGGGAACAATGTTTCCGTTTGCTATCAGGCTACAAGAAACCGGTACGCCTTACCAAGGCTGCTGTGGACTTATACAAGAACACTTCAGCAAATACGTTCGAACCGCCCACGGCCCAACCAGGAGACACGTGTACTCCGTTTCTGTTCGTGCTTCTTCTCGAGATTGTGCTTCGCCATGCGTGCCCTTTCCGGAGCAGATGCGTATCATCTATGTTTCCGCCGGAGGTCAAAACAAGCGGCAACTACCTTTGCTGCGCTCGACATCGCATACGACATCGCATACGACAATCGCTCTTTGCTGCAAAGACCACGAATCAACTCGTAAACAGTTCTTCATAAATGTTAAGTCTAAACTAAGTCCGGTTAGTGGGATAATCATAAACGCCAAAAAACACAAAGAATTTTCATATCGGTATCTCGGATTCGCCTACAATCTTCCTCTGAATATATATATTTGAAATATATATAAATAATGACCAATATATTCTTTAAAAAATCAATCACAAAGGTGTTGATTATAATTGAAATTAATATTAATAACAAAATTTGATAATATTCCAAGTAATTTAAAAATGAAAAAAATTATTTAATTGGTAAGAATATCTACAAAGAGCCATGTTTATTTAAGAGCAATATTTAACTACTCGAGTGTATTAAACCTATTAAAACTTAAATAATACTTACAGGGATGAGACGGTTCATTGAATACCCAAGATATTCACAAACATTTTTTAAAAGCTTAAAGCAGTACTCATTAATAGTGAGAATGATCTCATGAGAAAGGTCGTCTGAGAATGAGAAAGTTCGTCTGAGAATGAGAAAGTTTGTCTGAAAATGAGATTGATTTCACTTACTTATGCGTAAAAGTTCCCTAAATTTCAGAAAACTTTCTCACCAATCTTTCCAAAAAACAATAATAGTATTAATGGAATAGATATTCATAATTTATAACATTTATAAGTTATGACAAAAATATATATAACATATAAATTTTTTTAAATAATATATATATAAATATTTGTATATTCAATTATTGTATATAATTAAAAGCAGCAAAAATAAATTTATGATTGAAAATAAATATATTAAAAGAAATTGGTTAATTATTAAATACATTTATTTTATATGTATAAATTATACATATATTTCAATATTTATACATTAAATTAATAAATATACGTGTAAAATAAATGTTATATTTATTTATTTAATTATATTTTTTATATAAAGTTTTATATTAAAAAGTATTACAAATATAATTACATAAATTAAGATAAATATTTACTTTATAAAAAAAAACTTATAAAGAAATGCAGTTACTTTATAAAATAATATCAATTATTATGAATTGAATTTATGAATATTTATTAATAAAATATTTAATTAATAAAAATATTTTTATTTTAATTTATATAAGATATAATTAAATGAATATATATTTTGTTGAACGTCTATTTTATTACTTATAAAAATATATGTAGGCCTACAGCATCAAAATAGACAAATTCTTTATTTTAATTAAAAGTAAGTGTTCCCATTTAAGTTGCTCTGTGTGGACATCTAAAGATTTCTTATTTTTTAAAGTTTCATTTTATAAATATATAGAACAATTTCTTTAAATAAGCATATATACATTATACAAGTTAATCATAGACCCGTTATTACTTTAAGTATTATGTCAAATATGCTTTAAATACATTCTTGAACTACAGAAAAGATGCTATTATTCTCTTTATTAATATTACAATAATTTAATTCAGATAGTCAACGCATATTTATTTATTTCTAATAATATCTCTTAGAATAGCATTAAGCAAGAATATTGTTTTTTCGATTTACTTACTTTAAATATCGATCATGTTATTATAGGCTTGGGATATATTTCGTCTTCCTATATGTTTTACACTGATAATGTGCCCTTTTAAAGGTTAGTTAAGTTCAGTATATCTAGGAAATATATATATATATATTATATATATATCTAGGAAATATAGATTTCATATAAATACATATTGGAAAATAGTGTACTTCAATTAGCGCAATGTACTTGTTGCGTGTGGTATTGAACCGATTGCATCATTAATAGGTGCAAATGGTTCTCGAATTAACGGTAAAAAAATATTTGTCCTAACAGTATAATCTGCCAATCCATCTCTAATTAAATATTAGATTTTATTATATAAGTATGAACTATTGATATAAGTAATACTATTCATAATATGCCTGATATTATGCTCTATACTATCCATACATGCATGGTTACTAAGTTTTTTTGTGGTTTATTAGACCAACTGCATAAAAGTTGGATCAACGACATCTCCTTCTCACAAAATCGTGGATAGTTCTCACATTCATGTTCATAACAATGAGCTTAAGAAAGTTATCACTGAGGTTGAAAACGTTCTGTGAGGTAAGTCTATTTTCTCCTATAGTATGCCTAAAGGGGAAAAATTAAAGAAATATCTCATTAAAAGTTCAAGTAACTTTTTAAGCATCTTTTAAACATACTAAAATATTATATTAAAAATGATTTGTAGAATTTGTTCAACGAGTTTGCTTAATTATAACTTTCTACCACTTTCTACTTTCTATATATCACGCTGCCATTTACAAACAATGATGTCCAACTGACCATGGCATCGCCGACCATACTTTGTTTCTCTAAAAAAAACTCAGTATCCCACTAAAGAGTTAAAAAAGAATCTGATTTATTTAGAGTCTTATAGTGTTCTTTACTTCCTTTGCTTTACATGATCGACTACTTTACATTATGTGCATTTACCTTCTAACCGAAGAGTTACCTCTTCAACCACAGATCCAGACAGCACTCAGTCATGTTATGAAACCCAGAGCTCTACCTACGAAGCCCTCTCTTCTCGAGATGTGTGTATGCGTCGGCTGGGGACCTCAAAGCGTCAGTAGATTAGTGAGAAATATATGCGCAAAACAAGTGTATTAACTCCAACTTTCTGACCGATTTTGCACTTTCTAGTGACCTTTTCTACATAAACGGGAACTTGAAACAAAAGCTATCTCGCAGTTGCCGATATTCTATAGCTGAACATAAAATTAGATTGGCTTTTCATGGAAAACCTCTTGTAGGAGAGTCCTATCAATACCGTCTACTATTACGAACTCAGACCACTGTCTCATCTACCACCAAAAGGTGAAACTACTGGCCAAAAATTACTAAGAGAAATCTATCATGAACTCACATCCTATCCTACCGTTAACCACTTCAGTAGTATTGAAATGTAGATATCTGGAGCATAAAGTCATCCCCCCTATCACCCCTTCTTAATGGGTAAAATACTTTAGCTGATTTTATTAAGTTCAGGTTTATTTCCAATTAAGTAAAGATCACATAGTTCTATTTTCCTACTTACAAATTGATGAAAGGTACTCTAATGGTAGTAATCGATCATTCAAATAAATTTAGTAATGTTTTCTAATATAAAACATTGCAGTCATACAATGTCCGATAAAAAAGATTTCAATGTTGATTTCGATTAATTTAAGGTCACTGAGTTCGTTTGTCCTACTTAAAAAATGATCAAATGTACACTAATATTATAATGGTACTAATTTAAAATTCATGTACATTTCTTGATTTTTTCTAATGCAGTGTACTTCAGCCAAAGTTACTAATTAGGTTGATTTGAATGTTGTTTCCGACTAAGTCAAGATCGCCGAGTTCGATTTAGCTGCCAAAATTTAAGAAATTATACAAGAAGACTTCAGCTTACGTTTGAACTGCCCAAGGCTCAACCAGGATCTATTTTCCAACATCTTCTGGACTTCAAACAAGCAGAAATGCTTACTACTTTGCCGTTCGTGCTTCTTCTCGAGATTGTGCTTCGCCGCGACCTTTCTGAAGAAAATGCATATCATTTATGACTCCGCCAAAGATCGAAACACTCGGCAACTACCTTTCAAGCCTTGACATCGCATCGCATCGTATACAACATCGCTCTTTGATGCAAATACCATAAACCAATCCAAAATTATAAATTGAAATTTTAAACTATCCGGGTTGGGATAATCATCAACGCCAAGAAAACACCAGTCTTTTCTATCGGTATAACGGATCCGCTTAAAATCTTCCTTTCCTCGGGTAAAAAAATTACCCAAACAGACGCCTTGAAGCCCTTGCTTTTAATCCTGCATTTTTTTCGGCGATAGCCTATCTCTAAACTGAAAGGCAGCCATCCCATTGAGTCTAATATTTTTATGATTGGCGTCTGATGATATAAAGCTATGTTTATTTTGAGCTATACTCGGAATATATATAAACTGCAGAATGCATTTTAATTTCTAAATCGCGTCAAAATAAAATATACGCATCAGGGGGATTTCTTTAACACATCCGTACTGGGTATAAAATTTTCCGGAACTTTCTCGAATGAGGACCCTCATAATTTTCTCGAGTCAATCACACCTCCTATTTCAGCTGTTCTCATTCAGCATCATCTCGATTTATTGGGCATATTACTCGAGGTCCTGGGGATGCCCTACTGGCCCTGACACTCTCCATTCTGCCAACGCAATTCAGTCGCCGGGCACTGGGCGGGACAGATCGCCCAATTTAAGTGATGGACATTCTGATCTCGCAAAACTATATTACATGATGTCTTTCGCAGACTATATACTTGTAGATCACATTTCTAGGTCGAATTTTTAGAAAATCTAAAACTTGTTTTCAGCGATATTTATTTTTCTGGAAACATATTTACTTTCAATGGTACAAATAACATGTACATTATTATAAAATTACATGGATATAATAATAAACGCAAATTTTATGGAATAACATATAGACTGACGGGAATTTTTTTATAAAATATTAGGAATATCAACTTAATATGGAAAATTGCAGAACTAATTTAAGTTCTACTGTCTTCAAGAGATAGAATACGTCAATTAAATTTAGAGCTTACAAAACATGGTTTTACACAATTTTAAATTGTTCCACTAATGTTATCAATTTTGAAATGTAATGCTTATTTCCTTGTTAGCTGGAAATGCTTCAATGATGGTTCGATAATTATTTTATTTGATAGAAATACAACATAATATGTCAAAATATACAACAATACAAAAAAAATACAAAATACAAATAAATAAAATAATAAAATACAAATAAAAATACAAAAAATACAACATAATCCGTAATATGTCATTTACGGATTGGTGTAACGTTAACATAATATAATATATATATTGTACGTATTTAGATGTATTATATGTCTTATTCATAAAATAAATGCACCAACACTTTTTCTTATAAGTTTTAAATATCCTTTAAGGAATTGCGTTTGAGATATTTATATTTTGAAAATAGGTTTTTAGAAAGAATTTATCATTGTGGCTAAATGAATTTTAGTCTGTAAATTAAATCGGAATATTAGAGGTGATACTATTTTATTAAGTTTCATTTGCAAAAGAGTGTCGATGATATAAATGTGTTATTGCTTATTGACAATTATTGATGCATACTACATAAATGTTTTGTTAAAAAAGTATGTTGGAACCATTAAAGTAATTTTTATAGCAAATACAGAGACGTTTATCATTATTAAACTTTTCTCTTACAAATTCGCTTTTCTTGTCAAATACAATAAAGCAAGGACATTAAAATCAGAAACTTTGTTTGAAATAAGAAAACATGTGTGTGCATTACTCGACTGTTATTGTTTGTAAAAGATTTAATGATTGTAGTCTGTCAACTGAAACATAAAAATGGTAAAAATCGGAAACAAAACTATTTGTTGGAAAATATGTTGGAAATATGTTGGAAGATTAGGCAAAATATTTTTTCTATTAATTTTGTAGACTTATACATTGATTACAAAAACAAAATTATAATTTTTATGAATAAAAATAATAATCATCGTTTTAATGCATGTTAATTTGTAATTATGTAATTACGTAATTATGTAACTTGTATATATGTATTTGTATATATACATATATAAATGATTACATACATACTATATGTAATTACCAATAAAATTATTTTTAAAAATATATCGGTTTTATGGAAGATTACGCAATTTGATTAGTATAACGTACCGTATATACTTTGAAAGTTAAGTCTCCGTTGTCCAGACTAAAAATATAGGTCGATGATAGGTGGTAAAAAAATTAAATGTGAGTCACTATTTCTCTACTTTTGTTTGAGCTGCAGACTTGATGTTTAACAAAAATATATATTGATTATAAGTTTAAAAAATAATATGATGTATTAAATCTCACCTGAACGCTCCAAGGCGTTAGAGGTAACGCCAGGAATCCATTGTTTCAAAACATGAAAAAAAATCTGTACTTAAATGTATAAATTTAATAAATTTTTTAACTCTTTTGGAACTATGGGGTAACTGATTTTAGTAGCATGGTATTAAAAAAATAAACTACGTGGTAATTTTATTACATAAATAAATAAAAGTTATTGTACATATAAAATCCCTGTACGAAATAAGACTGCATGTTCGTATTAAACTCTGACAATATAAACATATATGTGTATAACTTCTTTAGTAAAAGGTTAAGGTAAATTATCTACAACAACGTGTTTATTTACTATTTGCAAGTACATTAAGATAATTTATAAACAAAACAGCGTATGGACAGTATTGTTTGCATTAGAATTTATTGATTCACTTAGAATAAACATATTGTGTGGTATAGTTCATGTAGGATATGCGTTCGTCTTTTACATAGCTAGTGTGTAAGTATAGTTCCTATATGCAGCTTCGCTCCTGCAGTGGCTTTCAACAACAATGACCCTCGTTTTTGTTTTTCTCTGGAAATTGAAGTTTTAAATCGTAAAAAAATTGTTTTGTTTTATGTCATCAGAAATCTGAGAAAATACCTTTTCAATGAGACATGTTTAAAAAAGTGGAAGATAACTGAGCACAATACATAATTAGAGATAATTACTTATTTTTTTCAAATTAAAAACTATTTTTTAATTTGATCAAATTAATAGTAAATAGTAAAGAAAAGTATGCTTTGTTACGATGTATAAAAAAAAGGTGTATTTGAGGTATGTATAGATTTAAGTATGTATAAAACTATCTATATAATGTATAATTATAATGAATCGTAATAAGGAAGAAGTGGGTGTATATATATATTAATTCATAATTATCTTTTCTGTTGGTCATAGCTATTCGTAAAAACGCATTTAGTAGAAACACGATTGACGAAATAGCATATTATCAAAAATGGTAATATAATTTTAAAAATTGTAAACTATTCAACAGCATCTGATGTGTAACCGTTTTTGTGAGTGATTATACTTATGAACTATTTGGAAGATTTACAATTTATATATTAGTTTACGTAACATTATTTCTATATACAATGTATATATATAGATAAGCGAATCTGAAACGATTGAAAAATAATTCAGAACCTATTTGAACTATTTATAATTAACTGTTAAGGCTTGTTAAAAATATATTCATACCTCAGCAAAGCATTTACCCAATTTCCTGCACAATACCTATTTTAATGCAATTGACTATATGTCCGGTGTATATGTAGGTGGTGAGGTCAAATTCCTCAATTTTCTGTAAATGAAGCAAAGAAAGCACCCACGACAGATTTGTTCATTGAAAATGTAATTCAATGAGGTTAATTCGTATACCAGTATCTATTATCAGATGTATCTATCATCATATGTATACCAGTATCTATCATCATATGTATCTATCATCATATGTATACCAGTATCTATTATCATATATATCTATTATCATATGTATACCAGGATCTATTATCATATATATCTATCATCATATGTATACCAGGATCTAATATCATATATATCTATCATCATATGTATACCAGTATCTATTATCATATATATCTATCATCATATGTATACCAGGATCTATTATCAGATGTATCTTAGATAACTGATACATATATGTATAAGTATCTTAGATATGTATACCAGTATCTATTATCATATATATCTATCATCATATGTATACCAGTATCTAATCATATACATCCATTAATATTTTTACATCTTCTCTAAGTCGAATTCTCTAGCGTTGAAAACTGTTCTTCATCATCTTAACACAATTATCTGAGGCAACTTTAGCATGATGAGTATAATTGATCCTTTTGCACAAATTCTTTGGGCATTGGCAGGGCCGTATCTAGGAATGTTTCTCAGGAAGAGGCAGAGTTTAAAATTGGCTCCAAAAGTAATCCGCGTATAGATTTCACAAATAACAGTTTGTAAAATTTTTCAGACAAATTAAAGAGCTAAACAATTAAACTTCATAAACTTAGAATTACAATATATTTAATAATTGCAATATATTTAATAAATGCAATATATCTAGTACGGCACTTTAGGTTTACAGTTAAAAATGTGTAGTGTAGTTAGAATGTAAGTAGTGTAACGGTGTAGTAATAGCATAGCCAGACCGCTGAGTCTATCCTCGGACATTGAGGATCACGTCCACAATTTGAGTCTTCGTAATCCCGAAAAAGAGCATCCACAAGCTATACACTAGTGCCAGATTCGAATTTGCCGGTGCCTCGTTAGCAGACAGCCTGGCAGTTGAACGATTTTGAACGATTTTGTGATTTTAAATCTGGTAGAAAAAATATACTAAGATAAAATGGATGTAAAAAGATATATAAATCAGACAATTAAAAATAAACGTAATACTATTATTCTAACGTATTCTATATAATTGAGTCAAACCGCATGCAAGGATCATGTCGTATCAATTTTTGACTAATCCATGACGGAGTAATCTTTTGACATTATCCTTCCTTTCGTGTTGGGTTACGATAATATACAGAAAGCGCCCACGTAATGTCTCTTATAGTGCTATTTGCTATATATATATATATATATATATATAAAACTATTAAGTCGTTTAAATGACCTTTTGTTGCGAGACATAGCGTGATATGTATTAATCATACAGGTATGCCTATATACCGTAATAAATAATGAGATAAAATATAATAATTGAGAGATAAAAATACTTACAATTCCAATATTGAAAAAAATCATTAAATGAATTTTTAAATAATGATATTATGAAATGTCGCTTTAAATTCTATATTTAAAACATAATAATAAAAAATGTAATTGGTATAATTGATGCCGTGGAATTAAAATGACACCGATATAGGTAATACGTAATTTATGAGATCCTTTATAAAAATTTATTGTCTTTTTACGTATAGAAGGGGGATTAATTAAAATACTACTTTTTTATATACAAGGAATAACAACTTGGTGAATAGTGTTTCGGCCAAGAGTGTTTAGTTAAACACATTTCATTCTTTTCTTTCTATAGACATCATTTCATTGATATAACAATAGTTGGCATAACTATTACTATGCTACATATAAATGAACTCTTGTATAAATATGTTTCCTTTCCAGGTTTTAATCGTGAGATACGGAAAAAGGATTAAATTAAACGATAAATGTCTGAGTATTAGTATATATCAATGTTGTTATATGTTTGCAAATATCAAATGTGAAATAATGAGAGTATCCATTTAATAATAATAATGATTGATGTATGCTTTACCGGGTTGAAATTTAAAAATTTAAGCAAATTTTTGCAATGAGAAAGTTTTATCATTACACTCCTCAAAAATATTGTTGCTGGTTATTTTAAATTAATATTCATTACTTAAAAGTGAAAGAAGAAATCTATTATTTCATTAAATATTTACAAGTTATGTGAAAGTAAACCGATTTTCCGGAAATTCTATATTCTATTCCATTAAAAACTCATTTATCTTTGATTGGTTGTTAACTCGGAAAGACGGGAATAGAAACGCTTTTTAACAATAACCCATAAAACATTTGATTTAGTAAAAAAACACATTAACATTTGACGTTAATCTGAGCCTAAATAGTTATGGTATATGGTTTAGTTGTTAAGAAATATCAAATAAAATATTAATATATGAATACTTTTATACGTACTCAAACGCGCTAAGAAGATGTCTAAATTATTGTCTAATAACTTGGACTGAAGACTTATAAACGCGAGTTTCATAAGTACTCAAACGCGCTAAGAAGATGTCTAAATTATTGTCTAATAACTTTGACTATAAACGCGAGTTCACAAAATATACGGTTATTTAATTTTCAGCGGCGTCGGTAAATCTGAAACTATTTGCCATCAAAAATAATTTAATATAGTTTTGTAAGTACGTTAATATGAATTTTAGAGATATGTAGATAACATTGAATTAAATTATGAATAATTTAATTTTTACAATTTTTTTATGAGGGATAATTTTAAAATGAAGCCTCGACAACATTAGTCTTATGCGTCGGTATTATATAAAGCTTGAAAGCGACATTTTAAACAAAACTAGATTCTATGAATCTGCCTTTTTTGAAAGATTCAAACAAACAACTATTCTCTTTTGATTAAGTTTTACATTAAAAAACAATGGATAGTCTAGCGTAATCGTAATCATCCTTCCTTATTATATATGAATAGATTATAAGAAAAAAGTAAACAAAATTGATGTAATATATAGTCTAACATTCAATGGATATTCCCGATTTTGTAAGTTATTTAAAAGGCTTAAAATGGATAGTTTGAAAGAACATATTCTGAAAAGTTACCATGATGGGTTTGTCCAAATCAAGGCTAGAAAAAAAATCTAAATAAAATCTATAAAATCAATAAAACTTACTCAAAAATTATATTAAAATATTCAACAAATAATAGAAGCAGCAGCAACTCGAATTTATTTTTGTATCTAAACTTATTTGTATCTAATTAAACAGTATAATGTACGCTTTTGTGTGTTTAGTGTAATTAGTACATCAACTTTACATTATATATAAGATGACAATAAATTTGTAAATAAACTATATATATATAGATGCTTATTTTTTTATAGACAAGGTAACGTAAGGCTGGCCATGTTATTTTCCCTTAACTTATTAAACTACCTATAACCTAACATTAATAAACTGAATACATTTTCTTAATAAGATCGTTTTTGCTAAATTTATGTGCAAATATATTAACAAATAAGAGGTTAATTCAGGCATACATTTTGTATTACAACATATAGGTACATGTGTCGGGAAATTTGTTTATGTTTAAACTTTCAAATAAGATATAGACTTAATATCCGTTATCATTTTTTAAAAGCATGTATCGTTAACGCGATTTTTTCGTATCGTATCTGTAACATCTATATAGTATATATACTATATCGTAGGCTATATAATGTATAACTATATACACAGGCGTCATGCGTTTTTTAATTAACTGTAATTAATGATTTATTGAGTGACTGTTTTAATCACATACCTACTGATAACTCATTATTGAGATTGAGACAAGACGGAATTCAGCTTATGTTGCTACTTCCAATAAATGAACCTTACATGCAAAGAAGCATGCAAAGAAGATGTAAAATGTGAGAGAAACGTATGATGAACGTATGTAATGTATAACTTACTGTATCTTACGAACAATTAAATAATATCGTGGCACTATGCCAAAGTTTATAAATTACATTATTCAAAGAACTATAAAAGCTCAATGGCTTGTGTTGGACTATATCTGCGACCTCACAAATGCCAAGTCCTGCAAAGGTCAGCAGACATACATTGATATCTCCTTTATGTAATGCCTAGATCTTAAGGCACCCTCGTAGTTTTCTTTTAAAAGAACATCTGCCCAATCTTCTACATAGGCCTACACACTTCCTAAAAATCCATTAGTTTTACCAACATAACCAGTCATGTAGTTGCACTATATACCGGCAATGTCTCTAAGCAATCTGTTTCGTGTAAATATACCCAACTATGACTGTACTATATATATTGACCATCCATACTAATTTATGTAAAGAAATTATGGGGCTTACAAAAAAATTGTGCAATAAATATAAACGATTAATACGATGTACAACTTTTCTCATCATTATCCAATCTATTAGTTTATTATTATAAAGGGAATGTTTTTTGTATTGCATGAACATTGAGATTGTGCTTCCCAAGATGTTTACTGGGTCAACATTCTGCATTAATTTTTAACAAGTTATTCGGCATCATTGATCGTTGACTATAAAATGCTAAATTTAGTAGAACAAGTTATAATATGCGATAATTATGTGCATGTATAATTAAAAGCCCTTTATATAGATGAATTTATTTGTTGTTTTTAGATCATGAAAAATTAATAATATTACTAATCAAACTATAGATTATATCAAATAATGACAACAGTTTTCATAATATGAGGTTTACTTTGAAACATTCAATACATGTGTATAAGATAATCTATGAAATTTAAAAACATATCACACTAAAATTTTAAAATAATTTACTAAATTATTAAAATTTATTATTAAATTAATTATTAATATTAAAATTATTAAAATTAACTAAATTATGTTTAATTGATTTTATTACAATTATTAAAACTAAATAATTTGATATAGATAAGAAATGTAACTCTATAATGGTTTATTGAGTGGAAATATGTATAGCTAAATATGGTAAACAAAAAAATTAAAACACGTTGAAGCATATTTTATAAAGTATTTCAATTAACTGATGCATATACAATATATATATATATATATTGTAGATATACAGTTTTGATGAAGGAATTAATGGAAGGTCAATGTAGTGTCCAATATAAGAAATCGTTCACTCCAGGGAAAACAATTACAAGTCAGACGTATTAAATTAACCACACAAATATGACAAATTATACGAGAAACCACAATAGACACCCACTTCCCTGATTAAGTGTCAAGCATAGGTTTGTTGAGATTTAAATGAAGAAAAGTCTAAATCTGGGACATTTCAATTCAATTTCGAAGTTTCAATTGATTTCGTCTGGCCTAAAAGTCTGCCTTATTAATAGATTCATGGATACAGTGTTCGCGATGTTTCCAGTTTTAGGATATCTTCTACGGTATACTTCGATGATGCTGTACACATTACGTCGAGTTAATAGTGCGTAGGCACTTTCACAGGCTAAAGAACGGGAACGTCATGGGGGGTGTGGTGCTAATGTATCTTTATCGGAACTGTATTTAGCGGAATACACTGCCGCGGGTTCTGGTGTACATATACATATAGGAAACCAGTGTAGCAATCTTACAACGCCGTTCAAAGTTACTTCCTATATAACATTGAAGTCACTCACTCAACAGGGTGATAGTGAATGGGTACTAACTTGTATAGTTTCTAAATAGTAGAGAACCGAAAACACATGTTCGGAATTATTATGAATGCGTGGTGCATAAGGCGACATGGTGCTAATCACTTGTCTCACGTTCATGTGAAAAGTAGGTCTCTCTGTTAATATGCTAATTTTTTTTAAAACAAAAGAAACTGCAACATCACGAGGTAGTTAAATATTAGGTATGTTTTTTTTTAATGTTTACAACTATATTCCGGATGAACGAAACGAACATTTTACAACAGAAAACTTCTGAATCCTGTTAGAAAACCATGAATTGAGAGGTATAGACAAAATATTTTTAAGCATGACAGAAATTTATATTACCCAGATTCGGTTTCCCTTAAAGTTTCACAATTGTCTCATAAACTTGTCTTTTTAAAATTAAAACACATTTAAAATGACAACATTTTGTATTATACGCGAACATTAATTAATGATGAATTAAGGCATTTTGCCACAAAGCCGATTCAATGAATTTTGTAGATTATATGTTTGTTAACTGTTACAGGTCAGAAAAATGTTCCAGATAAACTAGCAAATATATTTAGTTTGTAAATGAAGTATACATATCATTAAAAGCAACTAAATTGCATTAAAAGCATTATTAATTGGTGAAATTGGGTTGGCCAATTAATGAAAAAGTGGTTTTTACGTGACCTCCAAAACTATAATACAAAGTTTGCGTAACACAGTCTAAACAGACATAGCAGACACTGTAAATTAAGTTCTCGAGTGTAGGAATTACCACATTAAATAAAACCGAAAAGTTCATTATCTTTAATCCTTACCATTGCCTGCCTTCATTGTAATAATATATTTAAAAGATGTATTGATTTGTGTAGTGCTATATTATATTCTTCATTCGAAGCGCCGTCTATTTCATTTATAATGCGTTTTCCAAACAGCTTCGAAGTAAAATATACGCACCCTATCACACGAGACGGTAACAATTCCTTCAACCATTCGTCTCCTGTAAGCTGTTTAAAGTTATATAAGTAGATTTATTTCTGGATTGGAATTTGTAAGTTGGAATATGTGGTTCATTTAGTTTAATTCGAATTTAATAATATATAATTGTATAAAATACCTGTTCACTATTTGATTCGAGATGTTTGAAAAGAAAAGAAAAATGAAATATTGAATATGTATAATTTGAAACGACTCTTATATTAAATGAATGAAATACATTATTGATTGATGATAATTATCGCAGAGTTTGACGGAAGCATTCCGAAAATTTATTTTATTTCTTTAGAACATCTCATGGCTTCGTCCTGGGTATTATAGAATCCGATTGGAACTCATCTAGTTATTGTCGATTTTTTTGTTTTTGTTTTTAATTATTCAGTTATTATTTCTTTGATATACAATATCTTGATATACTTTCCTGTCAATATTCGACAAAACTATATAGCGGAAATCTGGATTTAAGGTTATATAATTACATTTTACATGAAAAAAAAAGAACGGTAATGTATATGTTTTCATTTTAGAATATAATTTTTAATTAAATCAAATAGTTTACTAACAGGTTATTTGTGACGTATGCTTCTGAAAATATCTTTACTAGAAATAATGTGATTATTATTAGACATCATATCAGTTATATTGTTTGAGACTTTTTAATTAAAAAAGACAACCTTCTGAGTAAACTATAGGTGTCATATATCAAATTAACCCAGGAGTGAACCATTATTGTAATAAAAATAATCTATATAGATTTTGTTTTTAACTAAAAAACACACTTTGCTGATTATCAGCGAGTTATTAAAAGATATATGGAATTAAGTTATAACTAATTTATTATTATTTATTCACTTCTTTCGGCCTGTGAATTGGTTTATATGTGTGTAAAACATTTTTACGCTTTGTATATTAGTAGTGTTTACTCAACGATAACCCACATGTTAGATCTATAGTATTTTGTTTAGCAGATTCTTACGGGTTATAGTCTTCCCTCTGAAAATCGAATATATCCACAATTATTTTCATTTATCAAAATTATTGAAACTGCATATACTGAAAACAAAATATACAATAATTCAGCATAATTTGAAGACATATTTTGTATCAAATAATCAAAAATCAAACGTTATATAATAGAATAACGTTCAAAACTATTTTATCAGGAAATTGATGAACTGCGCGAGCTCTGTTGTTCTGACATTGGTATATCTCCTAAATTAAAGTGTTTATTTTCTAACCTGTAATCGTGTCGTAGTAATATTAATAGTTTATTGTTAATATTAGTGCGGAAATGCTACAATTAAAAAACAAAATTGCGTAATACTATAACCGAACAGTGATTTCTTCATAATGTAAATTGTAACATTCAGTAAAATATATGAGATATATTTACTAAATCTTCATTGGAACCAACTATTTAAAAAAATGAAGGATTGTTCACAATATAATAGACTAATTATTTTGTGAAAGAAAATCTATAGTCGATTAATTGAAATATATAATTTGCAACGTAACCTTTACGAGGGGAAGAATACGTTGAAATATTTCTTAATTAGCCACACATGGAGCATCTGAACATCTGTTAACTATGCGGCTGCGATATCTTCATTTAACAGGTTATAGTATATAATGCCTATATAACGACTTGCTTATGTACAAAAATATATATCTCAGAACAAGCAATATGAATCTGAACCTAAATCACATAAGTATCAATCGCATCAAAGGATGTGCTAGTTTTTAGATAAAATAGTGATTTTGAGCGTAATTTAAGAACAGACAGATAATTCAATTTTTCATAATAACTTCGATATGATTTTATCTATATCCATTTTAGTACACTATGAAATGTTTATAGACATATAATATTATACATAACGTACATAATGTAATATAATTAATATAGATTAACACAATATTAATCAAATATATCAAGATATTACGGACATGATTGTCGGCGACAATATTTAACTTTCTGACTGCATAGTGTCAATGTATTTACTATATTAACCTACAATCTCCAAAGTAACATTTTAATAAATAATCTATATAGCAGCTCCACATCTCTGTAATTCAAAAGCGCGCCATATTGTTTATTTGTTTGTCTATGTTTGTTTAACGACACATTTTCAAACGATAAAATCAATACTCAAAAGTGGTTTTACTTTTATATAGCTTTATATAGGAAGCATGAATGATGAACAGTAAATCAATTCATTATCCATTTTGTAATGCACTTTATACAAACTATAATACACTATACAAACTACATTATCAAAAAGTATTTTTTTTAAATGTATGACATACCTACTGTTTTTTTAAAGGTTTACCTGAAAAGATTTAATAAATATATATTTTAATTGTATGTGAACAAATTGGGTTATTAAATTAAATTTAACCTAACGTTTCTAAAAATTGATTGATTTGGTTAAAAATATTTCTTTCAATTTAATTTAAAATATTTTCTACATATTTAACTATTGTTCAATCAATGCTTTTGTTAAAAATACATATTATATAGTATTATGGTTAGTATAATATACACTATATTATACACCTTGTACATTTTAAATAACAAAATAGAAAAGGAACCAATTCCCCATATAAAAGCGATAATTATTAGGAAAAATAGTTTAACATTAACAAAATTCTTAAAGTTTAATTAAACTACGAGTTTTCATTAAACTAATTTGAGGTAGCCTATATGTATACTTATAACTATACTTATTTAAAACACATACATCAGATTGTATACAGCAGTGTGGTTTACATAATATATATTATGTAATCTATTGCTAAATAGCTCTATTGTCATATACATTAAACATCAAGCCTAAAATGGTTTCTGTATTATAATAACCATAAAAAAGATTTCTGTATTGAACTGTTTAAACTAACTTATTGATGTTATTTTTCAGCAATTTTGAATAATTTATATTAGTTGTTCGTTTATTCACTTTGTTTCTGTTTTATTTCATCAAGTTCATGCAGGAATATATATTAGTATTAATTACAAATAATAACAAACAAAGGGCTATCAAATGCAATTGTATCTATTTATTTACAATAAAAATAGGGGTATATGAAGAAAAATGAGATTTTCCAATTAACTGTATTGATTAATGAACAACGAAAAAAAGCTGATGCCTAGAAAATAATAATACGTTATAATGCATTGGTGCATTAATTTGTAAGTATAGTGGATTCTGATACATTCCTGGTTGAGATAACAAATTAATTATATTTAAAAATAGATAAAAAACAACGACAATTTTTGTTTCTTTTTTTTGTTTTATTATTGGATTATTAAATATGTCATGTACAAAATTACATATGTAGTCTTTCATGTATATACATATATATCTATATCTATACATATCTACATACACTTTATATATATACTCTACACCTCTATGTTTATCAGGAATAAATGCTCTCACAACTTAAGAAGAAATATTAACTTAAATTGTAAGGTTTAGATAAATTCAAATGAAGACAATATATGGTATAAAGTTACTAATACTATACTATAAATACAGTTTAAAAAAATAAACATAGTTTACATTGTCTGAATAGTGTTCAGTGTTCATTTTTAAAACATAAGCAAAAAATAGCAAACTATATTTACATGTGTCATCTTCGGTGGCTGGGGCGCCCAATCTATTATCACAGAATACTTGGAATACAGAAAAGCTGTTTTCCTTCAAATAAAAAGGAATTTCTTTCTTACGGAACACAGCCTAATTGAAGTCACAACTAACCAATGTTTAACCAATGTAACCAACAACCAACACATAAAACAACAGCATTATATTGTACTGGTCCCGATAACTCGCCAAAAATAATTTCCTAATACTATAGAATAATATTACCTAAAGTTTGCTGAAATTAACCGCGCCGCCTGCTGCTTCGTATCTTGTTGAGAATGGCTCTGTAGGCCCGGCAACAGGGCACATTCTGAGTCCCACCCATGGGCGCGTTGGCCTGACGACTGCAGCACTCCTTGACGTTCTGGATGACTCGGCGCGCCCCATCGAAGTCCCTCCGGCGGAGATACTCGGTTATCTCCACAATGATCCCGGTCTCACTGCTGCTGGACTGGGCGACATTGAAACTGGCCAACAGAAAGACCAGTAGTAAGTAGGCGAGCCATAGAGCCGGGGTGGCCATCAGTTGCGTGGATGACTTCATCTTGAAAAGAGTGTTATATGTATATTATATATATTGATATATTGATATGCCACTTGTGAATCGAAAGTAATTTTCTGTTGAATTAAATATGATACGACTTTTAATAGTGAAAATAGGAAACAATCATTTTATAAGTTGAAACTAATTGTAAGATACAATACTTATAGTATGAACAGATATTTCATTGGCTAATAGACGCTCTCACACCCCCAATATTCCCGCATACTAATTAATCTAAGTAAGACCAATCAAAATGATGTGAGAGGCGTGTTTCTGTATTATTTGTTTATTCAATACAGATATAGGCCTACACCTTAAAGAAAATATGAATATATATATATATATATAAACTTAAACAATACAGTCATCTCAAAATTATAATTAAATTATGTAAACATGTGAGTTTATAATTATGCAATTAATACGTTGATGTAAATGAATTAAATTGATAGTCATGCTAATTATATACGAGTATTAGTTTTATTAAACTTTAAGTCTGCATTGTAATTTACCTCTTCAAATTGTACAACAAATACTAAGGGGGAGTATTTTAGTTTTCTACCCATAATTGCACAATTCAGTAATTGCGGTATAAAGGTAAAACAATTAAAACAAACATTGATGTCAATTGATATTTTAGATATAACGAGCGATTATCTCTTTGAATTAATTATAATTTACTTAAATTCAGTATTATATACAATAAATACAATAATTATTAAATTGATTTTTACTGTTGCTGACCATTTTTAGCTCTCTAGTAAGTTGGAATAACAGTCAATAAATATTTTAATAAATATATAAATTTAAAAAATTGTTTAATCATATTGATAATGTAATCTTTAATATGAGATTTTTAATATATATATATATTTACTATGGTATATTTAATATTAGTATAAGTTATATATTATTCTATTAAAATAACATAATTAAGTAGATAATATAAGTTTTTTTGAAATTAAAACTTTAAAAAATAATTTTCGTAAAATTTAAGACAATACTAAAAATGCCTTGAGACCATATTTGAGACCATAATTGAGACCATTATCAGAAAGAGAGCGCTATATTCAAATACAAGTACTACGTGTCTAAACTAATTGGAAAAGGCAAGAAAAACTAATTTAGTATAGGATGAGACAGACATCTAGTTCATAGCAATAATTATTTAGCTTAAGATGAGATAATAGATTTATTTTACTTTATAATTAAAATGGGAACCACAAAAACTGACTACACAATCTACAGATAACAACAGATTATATCTATAAATTAATTAAAAAATAAATATGTATTATCAATGAAATTAGACATAATTATATTGTTAAAGATTGAAACAATTGTAGTTTTTATGAAAAGCAATAAACAAAAATGTAATGAAAATACAATTTGTTGACTAAATTGTGTCCCACCTTTTGATTTTTCTTCATCAAACATTTTTTAGTAACATATAGTATATCTCAATGGCCTGTGGAGGGGAGGGGTG
>JAUZND010037247.1:0-21743 GCA_034780555.1 Coelogynopora nodosa
CTCATTCTGAAAATTAGGCCTCGGACTGAAAAGGATTCCTTTTCAATAATACTTTTCAGTGCAAGCATAAAAATAAATACATGTACATACCTCCCCCCCCCCTCCCCCCCAATAATTTTTTATTCCATATTTGCACAATTCTCAAAAGTCATCAATTTTGTCTGAAAAAATCAGGAAGGATTCCCATCTATGCAACTAATTGTTTGAAAAAATAAATAATAATTTTTTTGATGCACTACTACCAGAAGTAGGGCTGTGTGCACCTAGACAAAATTATTTAATATATTCTTGAGAACAACTTATGCAATAACCCTATATATACAGAAGTATGATTTCAATTAAACTACGAGACAAGCAAAATCTTTCTACAAAGTTATCTAAATCATAATGAATTAAAGTCAACTCGTAAACTGGTTAGTCATCTCGTAAACAAGTCAACTCATAAACAGGTTAGTCATCTCGTAAATGAGTCAACTCGTAAACAGGTCAAGTTATAAATGGGTCAACTCATCAAAATCTTAGTCAATTCTTATATGAAACTATAATTTGCTATACCGTTAACATAGAAGTATCTCACAAACTTTTTACTTACTTTTCGAAATGTAGAATTTAAAAATCTAAAAATTAAAATAAAGTTGTCAACAATAGAGATATGAAAATAAAATTATAAATGTAATTTTAAAATGAGCACAGACTAGGGAGGTCCGTTAAATGGCAGTCACATATATATATTTTTTTTATGAGTTGACCCACTTCCATCATAATTAATCCTCGGCTTGAAAGTCCACAAATGAATTCTAAATCCATCATTGACATTGTCATCATTTTCTGAATTGCTTGAATCATACAAATAATACAACATCCCTAGAAGTGTTCATAAAATTTTGAAGAAAAAAATCAGTAGTTACTTATGCAGTCAAAATTTTTAATCTTAAAATAGTTTTTTTCAAAAGAGGGTTTGCTATTGATATCTAAAATTTACTGACTTCTGAAATGTATTTTTATAAAACCATACTACTACTGAAATTGAGAACTACTGAATCAGAATATTTGCTTTATAAAATCAGCCACAGACAAAGCACACCTTACAATTAAGCCAAATGAATGCAGTCAGCTGCTGGTGGAAAGCTGTTTTGACTGTTAGTGTTGTATGTATGTCAATTCTTCTGCAGCTATATAGTTTAACTGCTTGTTCCAGAAATTTGATGATAGAAATATTTTCTGGCTTTTAGAATATCTTCTGCCTCTGGATAGAATTATCACTGGCTTTTGCTTCTGATAGTCATAGAAGTCTCATTGTTGAGCTTTTGGAAGCCTTATTCAACTATATATATCTGCTCAAACTTCAAAACACTCAACTTGGGCCTGCTGCAACTGTTGATCAATCTACAATAAAATTTAATTTTCTATATCTTTTTCACCATGAATGGTGGTACATTTATCTGTGCAATCGCCAATTCAGCTAGCTGCATAAACTAGCTAGTTTCTAAATAGAAGACAAGCATTATAACGACTTTATAACGACATTATACATAATGACATTATAACGACCCATTATAACACCTGTAATAACAACTAAAAAACAGTCATCAGCTTTAAAACAGCATTCAATGTCAATCAGATCAAACATTTCCACCATGACAGACAGATGGATTAAGGATGGATAAATTTTACAACAAGCCATTCACTATCATTATTTCAGTTTACATAGTCATAATTAATATATTAAAAAATGTTTTTATCTCATTTATATAGAATTTTTAACTGATATTTTATGAAAACTTATTATTATTATCTTTAATTTTATAAATAAATTCATTTGAAATATTGGTGAATGCAATAACGTTTTTAGTATTTAATTGTGTTGGACAGTGCACAAACCATGCAGTCAGATGGATCATTATTAGGAATCTGTGCTGTCTGGATGCATAAACCATCCTAATTTGCAATCCACCTCTAACATATATGTTAGAGGTGGCATGCATATATGCATGTCATTGCCATAATTGCCACAACAAGTAGTACTTACTTATCCGCTATAAAAAAGCTTTTTGTTTAAAATAATTAAACAATCAAACTATTTTTTGCAAGAAAAAAAGATATAAAGGATTAAATTTATTCATAATTAAAAAACTACGAAAAGCCGCTGAAATATCAACAAAACGAACAAATACTTGCAAATAAATTCAATTAAACAAGTTGATACTAAAAATGTTACGAACCCATTATGATATTATTTTAAGAGTTTTAAAAAATCGTAAAATACGATTATATTAATATCATATAATATTATAACGTTCTAATTATTTGATTAACAATTCTTACCTATTTTTTATGAATTTTAGTAAATAATATTTTTTTAATATTTCAAAGAAGGACACCATTTTAATAATAATAGTACTTTTTTTTCACTATTATGAAAACATAATATTAACTATATACTCAAATAAACACTATACATCTACTTTTTACTTATGAATTATAATAAGGGTAAGTATGGATTACCAAACTAATATTTTAAATATAGGCTGTACCGAAATAAATGAGGCGCTAGGAAAAAATATTCTAGTGAACTTACATCGCATATTTATATTGCGCAATATATTGATTCAGATGATTAATTAACAAGTAGCCATAGATTATATAGTTTTCATAAATTTTCATATTTAAATATCCAATTTAAATATTTGCATACTACCAATATTAGACGATGCGCTAACATCGTCAAGCCAATTAAAAGATTTACATTATTTAGAATTACTGATCATGGAGTGTACGAAAGATAAATTTTATTGTATATTAGACACTGCGACGGAATAATATGAACGTAACGGAGATCCACTATATTGCGAATGTAGCGTGGCCTGACGATTGCCTAGTATAGTGAACATTCAAAAACTTTGTCAACAATTCCGAGAGGGTACTAGAGAATGTTTTGAACGGCAGCAAGGTGTGGTGGAAGGAAGAAGAGTGAGATAAGTCTGCAGAACATCAATGCTGTCGATGCTTTACTTCAAGAAGATTGTGCTATGACTATTCAAAGTATTGCAAACAAACTGGAGATATCCCATTGTATGGACCTGCGAATTATGGAAGACGACCTTCTAAGGATATGGTTCAAGACCAGGTGGGTACCATACACACCCTCTCAGAGGCAAACAAGGCTGTTCGTGTTGATCGTTGTCAGACCTTACTGGATGCAATGCAAACCCGACTGTGCAAAGTTAACCTTGTTACGATTGATGAGAAGTTATTCTACTGTCGCAAAATCAAACACAAGAACAAGATTGGTTGCTGGCTATCATGCAGATGGTGGAGATGAAGAGTGCAGTAGAACCTCGTCATCGTGGCAGTTAGTCAGCGAGGACACCATTATTTTGAACAGGTTTGAGACTGTTGATGCCGAGCGCTACATATCGCATTCCTTCGCTCACTGGAAGAATTTCTGTCAACATAAGACAAGGAAATCCCATTCTGTCACAAAACATATGCGTCTTATGCATGAATGCACGCCCACATGTCGCTAATGAACCATAGAATATATCGAATATAAAGTAATATCAGACTTCTGAGACAGGCACCCTACTCTCCCGATGTAAATCTTTGACAGCTACATTTTCCCAGAAAAGACTTCACATCACCCGATGATATTTATTAGTCTCTTTTTGCGACAAGAAATGCCGAAGTTTACCGCATAGTCAAAGCACTGACAACATCAATGGAAGTAATGAGACTCATCATCGAAGCTAATGGCAATTATGTAAGATAATTATATACATTTTGTTTTCACATGTTACATAACTAAGTTAGTATTTTAAATATTTTTTTGTAAACGCTCATTTTCTGTGATACATTTGAATAACTAGAGGCTATCATGGATGATCGCAATTTGGAAGAGGTTGGAGGGATCACAATATAATAACCCTTTCTGTTTGGGTAAAGCAACAAACATAATATAAACTATGTCAGATTGATCACAGACATTTGCGCAAAAGAAATCACAAATAGTTATAAATTATCACATTATTTATTGAGAATCATATATTTATATATTAGTAACAATATAAAGATAATAATATACAAACTATTATCACAGACATGTTAAAAAAAAAGATAAAATAGACACTAAGTAAAATATTGCAATACATCATTTTGTTATTATGATACCGGCTCATAATGTAACTAAAGTATAATAAATCAAACATCGTCCGAATCAAACTTCATCCTCAGAACTAGAATCAGACAACCCTTTCGCGAGACTGGAAACTTCTTGAATAACGCTCATTAGACTTTCTGCAAAATTATAAACATCACATGAAAGGAATACATATATTGGGAGAAGAAATAAAAGCGATTGAACATATTCAATAAAATGACAGTGAAGAATACATATTGATCCGACTCACAATTAACAATAATTTCGCTTTCATGATCATGATTATTCCATCTATTAACAAACCGGGATACGTTCAAAACTGTTCTTATATTTAGCCGAAATAAATAGCATCTTATATAAATGATTTTCATATATCGTGCCAGTGCAAATAATTACTATTGTATAAAAGAATAATTTTTTTAATGCTTACAGTTTAAATTTCTACTTTAGTATATGTTCACAAACCTTGAACAGGTCTTTCAGTCAGGTTCCCGTCATTTCGAGCTACAGGGAACTGGTGGGCTACAGACAGCTGAGCCTGAGGGACGCCAGCAGCCGCAGCAGTAAATGGCTCCCTTCGCCCTGGCAAAGCAGCGGAAGAGGCGAGCAGTCCTTCCTGGCGCAGGGTGGCGCGCATGATGTTCCGCTCGGCGGTCACCTCTCGTAGTTCGCCTGACAGTCGGTTATGAGTCGCTTCCAGCTCTGTCTGCAGGGAGGCGATCTGACACCAGGAAAACACACTATGAGATCGTGAGCCTTCAATTTTACGTACACAGGGAGCGAAGCACCCCCACAAAACGTTATTAGATAAATAGATATTATAACCAAAATTTGTCTAAGTGAAATTAAAACTTCTGTACTGCACACTAAATACGCCGCAGTACACTCCATTCGCTGACATAGTAACGGGTGTTATCTCATTAGTGCTATTTTTATAATTCGAAGCATGATAGTACTAAAAGCTCTTATAGTATAGTCGAATTAGGCCAAATTTTGGATGAACCCGGAATTAATTACAGAAAAGCTGAAAATTGGCACACACGTACTCAGTAAACCTCGCTGAATAACATATCCAAAAACTGCAACACTCCGCTTTGGGAAAAAAAGTTATACAGTCCTAAACATTTGTGTTTGGAAGCTTATAAACATACAGAATTTACGCTATGTTACATTGTTTTTTATGTCACTTAAATAAATATAATTAATTGTATATTTGAAGTAGTTATTTATAATCGAGATAAATGCAAAAGATTTGCACGAGTAGTGTAAAAAATTATATTTTTTCTAGTAGGTATGTTTTGTCGTAATCACCAACACAATAATAAAATATTAAACATTGTAAGCCTCATTGAGCCTCTTCCATCATCCAATGAAATCGGATTACATTTAAGAATTTAGTACATCATTTAGCTGTGTGCATGTGCCAGCCTTTATCCATAGATAGAAATCAGCTAGTTAAAGTCTCAATCACAGTTTTTCAATTTAAAAAAAAATGTTTCCAATTAAAATCATATAGTGTCAGTATTGTACTATCTTTCTATGCTATTGATCTCTTCTTGTGTACCTTTTTTTTACCAATAACACTGAAAGTCCAAGCTGGCCTGGTTATATGACAGCTGTCTCTTCAGGTGATTATCCTGCTAAATCTGCCATCAAAGATTTGAATCCCACAGATCTATCTTGCATTTATTCCACAAGTATGTTCATTATTGACCAAGCAAAGCCACTTGGTATTGTTACTCCAGTAATTACATGTGATCAGCCTTTGATATGCAATTTAATTTTTTTGTATAAACCGTTGCATTTGTAATGGCGTGGAGTACATGTACAAGTGTTAACTTAATGTACTTATTATATCCATTTTTAACAAACAACTTATTGGAAAGAAGAAAATTATGATAGAGGCCTTTATAATTTTGGAAACAAATTTTTTCTTGCAGATAATTTAGTAATAAAATTATCGAATCAACTTTTTCGGATCATAATGTACACAAGTTCTTTTTTAGTCAAGTTTGATTAATTTTCTCTAAAAAACACTTTCTACAAATAATGAAAAATTATAAGGTTATATTGTGAATATACAAATAATAAAAAAAGATAAAATCAACTATAAACTATATTGGTCATGACGATTTGATTTGAAAAATACACTTTCACCTTTGGAGTTGTTACCCAAAGACTATAATTTCTGGAATTTCCAAACAATTACATTTCCTATGAATCTGTCACGAAATGATATCTTGAAGCAAGCTCACCTGAGCCTCCCTCTCCCTACGCTCAGCCTCCAATTCACGCTCCGTCTGTCTAAGTGTGAGCACAGCCTGAGCGTGGTCCCTGCGAGTCTCGCTTAGTGCGGCCTCCAGCTCAGCGCCCACCCGACTCTGGCCTATCACCAGCCGGTCCCGCTCCTCTCTCACTGACGACAGGGTCTCCTCCAGGGATTCGAGACGCTGCGATAGAGGGTGGAAATAGAGAAATATCCCTTTGGCACGGTGATATAGAAAAAGCAAACAGAATTGTGGAGTTTGCAGGGATGTAGCGAAACCGTCAGCAATTATTTTTCATTTTGTTTTCATGACAATTAATGAAATGATATGCATTAATAATATATAGAACATTACTAATGAAGGCTGCAATATATTAGTCATTATTATCAAAGAAAATTTTATTTTCTTATTGATCTAATAAAGTGTTTGTTATAGTTAAAATTTTATAATTGTATTCCTAATGACATTTAATTTATTATAGAGCAGAATTTTATAAATTATACCACTTAAGTTATATTTTATTGAATTTATCAATATAACAACAAATTGAACAAACCTCGTCTTTATCCATCAATTGAGCTTCTAAATTTGCAACTCTCGAAGTTAATTCTTCGACACTATCAGCAACTGAAATATAAACGAAAAACAAAAATATAGTCCCTTATTAAAATAGATTTTTAGATATGAAGAGCTATCATACAATTTCCTTAGACAAAATATTGTTATAAATGTTGACTAAGTAATAATTCATACAAATATTGTATGTTGTAATAATTATTAAGTAATCTTATTAACAAATAAAATAAAATTTTAAGCTTGATTTATAGCAATAAACATACTATAATAACTAATGCTTGTGGCCTTCATTGACACTCAGTGATAATTGACAGGCAGAACAACTGTGCATGAACAAAACGATTGCACCGTGTACACCAAATAAGTGACACTTTTACATTAGCAGAAAACAAATAATTTAATAACTTTTCTTAATAGTTGGTTTTATGACCAATCAACTCACATATTATATCTTTATTCTTTTGCCAAATTAAATCAGATCACTAATAATGTTAAAAAAATACTGCGCCAATTCAGGTGAGGTATCTATATTTCAATACAGTCTTTCACAACAGAAAAATTATTATCAATTCCTTTTTTGCATTATTTCTATAATAATATTTATTTATTCACCAGCCTGTCTTGCATGTTGTACCCGCTCTTCGAATGATCGCGTGTCATTTTCAAGTTGACCAATTAGTGAATCACGTTCAGTTCGAACCCGATCGAGCTCTTCACGAGTAAAGGATAGCGATCTGGAAAAGGAAGGGTGATGGTGTGGTTATCTGATCAGAACAAGGGACAGGCTGACTTAGTAACCTATTCTATGTTCACTGAAAAATCCCTCGAATCTTGCATTTTTAACTGTTCAAAAAATAGCTAGTTGAGACAAATATTTTATGACTCCTGACTCAATGAGATACTTTTTTTAGCTTTTTTATTTTGATTAAAAACTATCGATAAAATAATGTAGATTATTTTAATTATACGTTATGCTGGAAGTAAATTAGAATTCGTAGTGATCTATAGGTAAATATTCGTTGACTTGTGCAGCAATCTTCAAAACATGATTTAAAAAACTAATAAACAAATAAATTTAATTGGACTTCAAATATGCGATAAACATACGAAAAAAGTGAACATAGATAAATAAAATTATATATTATAATATAATAATTAACTATAATAGTATACATAGCAATACCTGACAACCTGATGCTGAAAACCTTTAAATGTCAGGGTAGTTAGATTCTTGACCCAACTCTAAAATGTGACTTTGTCAAACATTATAAACATCCAGTCACCAAATATATTTTAATATTATTTGAATGTACGTAGAAGTATCTTACAAAAAGGTACACAATCTATACTTTTTTTAATTTCCACGTTTCCACCTTAGCTGCATAATGTAGAAGATAAAACAATTATTAGTGTGAAATTAAAGATTGTGCGAATCAAAATATATTTTTCAGTGAATTATACCATTTTCTTCAAAAATACAGCAAACATTATTTACACATTATCATATAATTCTAAATACCAGGGCATTTAATAACCTCTACAGGATGCCCAGGACAGCCTCCAAATAACCGGGACAGTTGGCCATTTTATGCAAAGATAAGACAGTTGAACGAACTGACCAATAAGTAACTTACTGTGTGACCTCGGCAAGCTGTTCCTCGGCCCTCCTTGCCTTGTTCACTCCGTCCCCTCCACCATCTGCGCCCTCCCCACGCCTCCCCTCCTCTCTGCTACGATGCAGGCGCGCCATATGGGCACGCAGAAGCGGCAGTCGACCTGAAGCCGCCTCAACACGATGCTCCAGCTGATGGAGACGCAGCAGTGCTGCAGTCACCTGAGTAGAGAGATATTGTATACAGTAAAATCTAGGGATCCGACATGTATTGCCTATATAATATACCTGAGAGTCGGCTTCTACTGATCTATCCCTTGTGGAGGAGAGTTGAGCTGCCAGAGCGCGGAGTGAGGACTCATCGGAACTGATGCGGGAGGACAGTTGGGCTGCCTCTTGTCCACTTGATCGGATGCGTTCCTTAAGATCCTGGGGAGAGCGAGTGGGAATGGAAATTAACGAGGAATGCAAAAGGGGTGTAAAACGGCTAATATAATCTCTACAAGACTAATAAAACAAACATAAAAATATTGTAAAGCAATGTTATGTAATGTAAAATAGGCAAGCTAACACATCAAAAATGTCCATGAATCATCAATTTCTTTAAAAGTTTTAATCAAAATTAGTATTAATCATAATAAAAACCGTGTAGAACTAATTAATAAATAAATGAAGTGACAAAATGTTTGAAAAAGTTCAAACAAAGATTTATTTATAGACTATAATATATTCGGTGATAACTACACTTCACCAGAGTTTGGAGAAAATAATTGTACATTTTATAGTCATAGATAATGAAAATGTTATATTCAACATTGCAATATATAAACAATCATAAAAGTATCTTATTTTCCTTCTTTACTTTTATAAGATGTTTTGTATATTGATTATTTTAATATAATGATCTAAATTATTTACTAATAAATTGATTTCTAATGTTATCTTTACCGCCAATTTTAAAAGTGATGTAATTAATGCAATTTATATATGCAATATAACATTTTTATTATCTAAAATGTCTCATTATTACAACATATACAAAAACTTATTCAATACAATAAAACAATATAGATCTAATATTTAGAAAAGGGATAGTATTATGTTAATTAAAGGTTATATTTTGGTTCAGTCAGGTCTTTAATCTTTAAAAAGTACCCACAAATGCGAGCTATTCTAGGCATTAAACAGCAGAACTTCAATTACAGTAGAAAAGTTGGTCCACAGACCTTATTTCGTCTTCGCTCATTGTCCAACTCGGCTGTCAACCTAGTCATTTTGGCCTGCAAAGAGGCCCGTTCAGCCGCCCCCTCCGACACCTTCAGCCGCCATGTGTCCACCTCCCGCCGAGAGGTACAAAGCTCCTTTTCCCATGTCAACCGGGCAGACTCACGCTGGACTAGCAGACCGAGAAGAGCCCGTCGCCAGGGATGAAGCGGGTTACTGCTTTTGGCCTCCACGTCTGATATAAAGGGTGAAACACCACGCGGAAGTAAATATTTAATTTGGCGAATGTTTTCAGAGAGGTTTTGGCATGGTATAATGTACCATAATCATAACCACAACAATAATGATAAAGGAAAGCGTAATATTATTAATAGTATCAAGTTTGTTTTTATTCACAGCAGTGTTTTTATTTTAAATAGCTGTTTATTTGTACTTTCATTTTATGGCTTATTATGTATTACTTCCTCGAAATTAAGTTAGTGGGCAATGAGTAAAAACTACGATTATTAATTGATCATATTTTGACTGATGGACAATGGTTAGTAATAGTTACATGGGTATCAAACACAGTATGACTTTCCCCATTCATTTCTTTACATAACAACATACGTAAAAAATGATGTTTACAACAATACTTAAAATACAACCTAGTAGCACAACATGCGAGAGTCTACTCACCACCACACTCAATGTCATGCTCCACATCAGCTAACTTTTCAGCAGAACGCAGCTTGATTGTCAACTGGTCTACCCTGGAGACTAGGTCTTCCTTCTCTCGTAGCATGCTCTCTCTCACTTTCTCCCAGCCTCCCACTCCCTCCATTTCAGCCATCATCGATCGTAGACCAGCCAGTTTATGCTGTGCCCCCTCCAGCTCCTCTCTTCGACTGGTCAACTGCTGCTTCAGCTCGGCACAGTTGGTCTCCCGCTCTCGGATCACACCGCGCAGTTGGGATTCTGTTGCGCGAGACCGGGTCTCGAGTTCTGACTGGTGCAGTTGACTCACTTCCAGTAATTGACGGGTCTCAGAGAGTTGCCGATTGTAATCGCTGCACAGTTGGTCTAGTCGTTCTTGGAAATCGGTACGGAGGCTGGAAGAAAAATAGTTTGTTAGCGGATTTAATAAGCAAAAAAAGTTGAGGCCCGCAAGTATACACAATACAAATAATTTTAATCAAATAAGATTATTCAGGGTTTACAAATATAATATTTGGTTGTTTCTTTGATGTAATTTTTTTCCTGGTAAGTCAAGTGGGTATTCAGGGTTTAGAAATATAATATTTGGTTGTTTCTTTGATGTAATTTTTTTCCTGATAAGTCAAGCGCGTCACTGAATTAGAGCGTCATAGTAAAAATCCTATCTCGAATATGACATAAGAGCGTTCTAGAAATACACTACATTGTATATGGAATAAGTGCGAACTTAAATTAGCGCATAAATCCCAGCACTGGAATAACCGCTTAAGGATCTAACGCGTAAGAAAATGTACAGGGCCCGAATTTGCGGTTCCAATTTGTGGTTATCTTGTTACGCTGTTATTCAGTTACGCACTTGTTCAACCCAATCAGTCAAGTGTTATGCAACACTAGACACAGGGTGCCATTCTTGAACCAGAAAATAACAGTACGCGATATAATACCTACTGCGGTATGGCGAGGCGAGCCTCTAAATCGACTCGTAGTGCCGAACATTTTGATAATTTAACATCTAGAATGCAATTAAAAGGCATAATTTAGATTCATGTCGTACTTTATACAATACATCTAATTTAACAAATTTCATAAAACCTAGACCCTTATGGGTACCTAGTTGTTATAGTATTTTTGGCATTTTAGTTATTTTGATATTCTGTGACAAAAAACAGGACACAACCCTTCAATAAACAAAATGACTAACTTAAAAAAACAACCCACCACTTGATCTCCTTATCCTTGACCTCTAATTGACATTGCAACCGTGTTGTAACCTTGACCGCCTCTCCCTTCGCGCTGTCCATCTCCTTCTTCAACCTCGTGATGTCTTCTGCTTGTTCCGTCACCACATCTCTGAGTCCGCCCCTCCCTCCCCCCGAAACTGTTTCGTGATGTCGAAGAGTCATATTGTCATCGCGCATACGTTCGATTTCCCCGCGCAGCTGACGAATCATTTCAACAGCGGGGTCCTCTACGTCCACCATAACAGGTAGTGGAGAAGGGCCTTTGGAGCGTGGTTGACCCAAATGAGAGTGTGGACGACTCAAAAATGCCGAAGGGGGAAGCGGCGGCTCTTCATCGAAGTCCATTTTTGCTATCTTAAATAAAGAGGATAGTATACTGATAAGTTAACTGATATAAAAAAATATTAAAACTATTAAATACTTGTACGTATTTATCAGGGTTCTAATTTTTATTCTTATTTCAGCATTTAACATAGAAATTTTGTCAAGGGTACATTTACTCCTACATCAGATTCAGTATGGTCTGCTGTGTTACAAGTTAAATCGACAAAATAGTTTAAGCGTCTTTGCTACCATCTGACAAGATCATTTAATTATAAATATGAACTTCAAATAATTTTTTTAATTTTGCATATTATAGCCTGCTACCAACAATTATAACATAGACATTAATCGTAAATAAATATACAGTTATTGAAATGCTTTAAACGTAGACAAATATTACGTAAAATGAGATAACCCGGACCTACTTTTAGTGGAGTTAAGTTGCGAAGAAAATACTTTTGTACCGCATTTTATGTTTATCCTAATAAAATATAAAACGTCATATATTTATAGATTCCATTTAGAGAAGAGTATCCCTTATTCAAAATAGAAAAGGGCTAAATCGGTTTCACTCAAATTACATTTCAAGTACAAAATAATAGACAAAAATCGTATGTACAGTGTTATCCTGCTTCACTCACGTCTTACATTAAAAAATATTAATCAATGTCACGATAAAAAATTAATATTTAACTGAAACTGTGATAATATTCTAATTAATTTTATGATTAAATTTAAATGTATATATTTTACGATAAACCTATTCTATTAATAGTGCAAGTTTTAGCTCCTAATATCGTCAGCAAGAAAACACAATGGGGTATAAAATAGTTCACAAAATATTCTCTGGTATGTTAAAATATTCGAAATTATATTTTTTAATTAGATAAAAGTTACTCAGTAAAGCCACTGAGTAAAAAATCAGGGTCACACATTCCATAGTTTAAAAACTTAATTTTTTAAAGAAAAAAAATTAATTAGTAAATCCCTTCCACGAATGAAGGTCAAAGCAATATCAAAACAATTTTTAAATTACTCATTTACAAATTATTTAATATTGTATAGATAGCTAATAAAATAGACCTTTTTGAATCTAAAATGTTTCAATAATGGATGGATGTTAAATTAATGCATTTTTATGTTATCATATGTAATATGGATTATAAACTACAGTCATAGACAAAAGTCAAAGTCATAGTTACAGTCTAAGTCACAGTCTAAGTCATAAACAAAATAACTAAGGAAAATATAATTATGTTCTACATCAAACAAAACTTAAGTAATAAAACAATTTGTTGACATAATAGAAATAAGACAATAATTTTTATCGGAATAAAAATACTATATATTCACAAATATCAAACGGTTTTGTTAATGTTACTGTACAATGCATGAAGTATGATACCAGTTGCAACAGAGACATTAAGAGAGGAAATGTCGAGACCTTCTTGTGTTCTGTTAACACCAGGAATGCGCAAAATATGATGACACATGGAGAGAATATCTTGAGAAACGCCCACATCTTCACTACCAATGACAACAACAATTGGACCTGCGCTAGGTTCTCTCAGCCATGGCGCTGTGTACAATTCATCAACTGTGATAGCGTTGTCGGTTGCTTGACCAGCTGTGCCAATTAAAATGAAGCCATTGTCTCGAAGTTGCTTGATGGCCGTCATTTTATCACTGACACGGAAAAAATTGATAGTCTCCATTGCACCAGAGCTAATTTTACTTACAATTGGATGCGGGGTACAGGAGCTGGATGCAGGTATAAATACGGAAGTTGTGGAGAAGAAAGCGGCAGATCGAAGGATACCAGCAAAATTCATAACATCTTTGACTTCATCAAGGAAAAGAGAGATTCCAGCGGCAGGAGACAGTCTAACTGTCTGAACAATATCGTTAGTCAGAAGTGGAGAGGGAAGCGGAGAGCATTCTAGAACAACACCCTGATGAGGACGATCATTGCAGAGGGCTCCAAGAACTCTTACACCGACAATTTCTTTTTTGATTTTTCGTAAATCGACAATATCAAGAATGGAAGCCAAAGGAAAATTGCGTTGGCGGAGTTCATTTCTATCAGCCCACCAGAATATGTCCTTAATAAACACTTTATATACATCTCTTTTGCAAGCCTTGAGACCGAGAAGTACGGGATGCACACCAAAAAGTAATTGAGAACTTGATCGTTGTTTGTGCTTATTAACAGGAAAATTATGCTTCTGTGGTTTGTCATAGAAAGGAATTATGGGGCTGCTTAGTGTGGACTGCAGTTGATATTGAATAAAACGAGGTGAGTGCTGTAATAGCCGACGTCTGACAATCTGATGCATCTAAAACACGACAACACACACGGGTGTGAAAACAGGATGAATTGGAGTTAACTACAATTAATACACTATAATTGACTGCCTTTATGTCAGACAATAATTTATAAATTAATGCATTGATTAAAAAGTAAGATAATAACCTAATGCATCTTACATATTTTAATATAGTAAAACTAGTTTTTCTGCACAGCAAACAATAATAGGATATGAAGAACAGAAGGCCCTATTACTTTCAGGTAGTTGTACTGTAGTCACTGTTGATTGTCTCGTAAAACTATTTTTAACAATTTGATTTTACATCCAAGGTTACAAAAATAAAACTACGTCCAACTAAAATACCTATAAAATATAGTAAAACCGTTTTAATCAATAAAATTAAGCAACGTGGTACTTTTGAATTTTTTTGTGGTAATTTTAATAGAACCAAATTTGTTCAGACAAAATCATGAATCTTCTATATAAATAGTTCTAGTAGTATTATACAAATTAATCGAAAACTAAATTAACGTGTAAAACATACAATAGAAAATTTCTTATATTATTTGTCTAACGACCATGCAATTAAATTTGTTCACATCATGGACGTTTCACTATTTTAAAATAAGGCTTTACTTTCTTTAAAAAAATAAGATAAGTGTGAGATTACATATGGTCGGTTAGTTAGAATTTGCAGCCCATAATATTAACAGTTGAAACAATCATAGGGCAGTAAGATAAATTGCATTAGACGTAATCATAAAACAAAAGTTTAATTCTTAATTATTTGGTGTTTTATTAATTTTCATACAAATTTATCTTGCAAAATGGGTAAATTCCAAATTTTTTACACAAATGTCTATAGTAGCACACCTTTCAAACCTACCAACTAATGTAAAAGTTAATTGATACAATTAGTCCCTGTACGAAAACCACAATTTCATTATGTAAATAATGGTAGAACAGTTTTATAATAATATGTCTTTTATCGAAACGTAATCACAAACATTACGTAATATTTTATTAATTTAAAATAACGGAATAGCAAGAATAAGTTTATATTATAACCAAAGTATACGAATGTTATTCGAGTAAAGACGAAAACACGAAAAGACGTTATAGCAAACATGAAGAGGTGATTGATAATAACGCACTATGTATTTACAAAATAAAATTATTAAGATTAACTTAAAGTTAGTGCTAATCATAACCTAGATTAAATTTTTATAAACATAAAAACGGTACTAGTCTACATAACTGTTTGGTACAGTACTACATAACTGTATGGTACAGTACTACATAACTATATGGAATATATAAACTGATACTGACTTCGATTTCAGCTAAGGTATTTACGACAATGAACATTAATGAAAAGTTACACAGATACATAATGTTAGTGCACAACAAAGCAGGTTAAGGTGGGCTATCAACCATATGTCTAATAAACACAAGTGACTTGAAAAAACAAACAATAATTCCAATAACAGGTTTTTATTATGTAGAAGATGGGCAGACAGACAATTTACAAGAAATCAAACGTTTATTCAGACTCGACATTGATCGTTTGCTTTCCCTTAAATTCTGTGCAGGGGACGTATGTGATGAGGGTGTAGAGTTTGTGGGGACTGTCCTCATCTTCGTTCCTCTTACGTGCCAATCGTACTCGCACTCTGTATGGGACATTGCGCACACCCTTTCCCCAGATAAACCTGAAAATGAGAAATAATCTTAGAACTAATTAACGCATTAAAAAAATTGTTCAACGTGTTTTTATACACACAACGGATTAGTCAATAATAATTAAATCATACAATTATAAAATAATTGATAATGGACCCTTATCTCCTTAACCCTTCGTACATGGACATATTTAGTAGGGTCTGCTACATGGAGGAGGGGTATTTTACCCCCCTGGAAAAACAAACTTCCTATTTTCAGATCAAGCTGAAAGTTGGAATAATTGGTATATGCTATAACCTTTGATCAATTCAACCAATTGACTGGATTATTTTTGCATCTGATTCCAGAGCACAATATTTATATGTTCTTGGTATAGTTTTATAATTATACTACTTATATAAATAAGCTTTAAGTAACATCAATTATATTTGAGTATTACTATAAATTGATCAATAAAACCAATAATAAATATAATTATTCAGGTTAAATATATACAATTTTTTCTAATAATGTTGCAAGTTTTTTAAGGCCTGGTAAACAAAAAAAATCAATCAAAAAAAGGGTTTAAAAATTTTAAATACCAAAAACAGTTCTATATCGACAAAGGAGCCATGCACAAAGTACGTACGCTCGGGGGTAGGGTTACATCAAAGCGTACAGAGAAAGAGAGGGGGTATAGGTAAAACGTACGTACGCTTTCAAATTTTTTTTACATATAAATAAATTATCCAACATAAACAATATTTACAGGTTGAGCATATTAATCATGTGATTTTCAAAAGTAGTATTTTAAATTATTGTCAGATGATGAAATACTGGAAATCTACCATGATATTATATAAAGCAAGAGTGGGCAACATAACAAGTAGCTAACATAATAGTATCGATAGTTTTCATTTCAATCCTAAAACTAAGTGATTGGCTGAATATGGACCAACAGAAAAGACGACATAATCTCTTCATTACAAGTGTGAGTGATTCTCATAATCCCTACAATGAACAATTATATATGGTGAATTTTGAGAAACATGCATATTTCGTCGAATTGGTAAGCCTATATCCAGACAACTAAAATATTTAACTTCCTGCAATTACCGTTGTGCACTCACAACGTACACTTGTGTAGTAAATAAAAAGCTGAAGAACGAAATAAGATCATAAACCCTTTAAACTCAAAAAACTTTCTTTACCTTTAAATTAAATTTGAATCTCATTAACTAGGTCATCAGAAATTATAACCGTCGAAGATAATTGGATCAAGTCGGTCATAGTTAAAAATTATTAATAAAATGTAACATTAACACACAGTAGCAACATTTTCGATGTAAATAAAAGATGTCCCTGTAAGGCACTTAATAGCTGGTAAGAATACGACGTTTATTCATGGTACTGTAACGTTTTTTTAGAATTGTTAAGTATAAACATTACATTTATTTTAACATATTATATACCTAATGGAGTAGCGCATTATAATAATAAATTACCAGTTGTTAATGTTTTAGCAGGTAGTTTTCGTACAAACAATGCTCGGAAATGGTAAAAAATAATATTAAGTATATTAATAATGTGACATTTTTATCAACTGACATAAAAAAGTATATTTATTTATTCCATTTATGTATCGATAAAGTTACTTACTTGTTAAGACGGACATCAACTCGCACATCAGGAGTTCCCATCATTTTCTCAGCAAACTTCCTGAGTTCAGAGATAGCACGAGGGGCACGCCTCTTGAAACCAATACCATGAATACGTTTATGAATGTTAACTGTGTATTCTCTGGTTACAACCTCTTTAAGGGCGGATTTACTTGATTTCTCTCCTCGGCGATGAACCATTTTGCTACAATCTAAAAAGGGAATGAAATGAATTAAAATACGATAGATGTTATCATAATGCAATAAAAGCAAAATTATTAAATGGTTTTTTAAAGAATTAGCATATATGTTACATATATTTATATATATAAACTATCCATAATTATAGAAACAATAATATTTACATTAAATGACATCATCAATATTAATATTGCCTTTTTTCATTTAATCTAAATCGTAAAAACAATAAACATTTTCAATCAAAGTTATTTTAGTCGTTTTTCCTTGACAATTCCTTAATTTTAAACACACTCTCATCCTAATGGCTACCTGCCTAAATATAAAATATTAGACATTGATTTCCGGATTAATTATACAGTATAATTTTTTTCCGAATATGTTGATTTCATTTAATATATGAATAATTAGTAAATGGATGTATAGTATATATGATAATATATAAAAAGATAATATTTGTTGAATTATTGAAATGCTTGAAACCATTTTCAATCAAAAATTAACCCAACTAATTTATGCAGTTATGTCATTGTCGGGTCAGATATTGTCAAATGACAAAGTAAATCTTTTCAATATCCATTGTTTATTAATGTTAATGAAAATTATGACAGGCATAAACCTAGTACAGGGTATAACAGACAGATATAACTATGACCCCTCTTCAGATAGGACCATTATTGTTCAGTTATTATTATATATAATATGGTAAAACAAAGGTATTTTCAAGACACAGGGTGGCCGCACATACTTGAATTTCCCGTGTATACGGGAATATACTTGAATTTTGTGAAATATACTTGAATATTCCCTTATATACGGGAATTTTAGAACATATACGGGATATTTTTTTGAACACTAACAAATTTACAGTATTAACTGCTAAAAATATATAATACAGGAATTTTTGAAAAAAATATTCAGGAATATATGGGAATTATATGGGAATTTTTTTGTTGAACCTTTGCGGCCACCCTGAAAACAATAACACACAAAAAAACACTTTAAGTGGTACTAGTAAATTACATTAAAATTATGCTCACAATTTATAATTTATCATCACTCATGCCACAATGATGAATTAATGGAACTATATAGGTTTTCTATCATTAATTACATAACATTATTTTAAAACAGCAAAATGATCTGGATGGAGATACCTATAGATATTATGCCCTTTCAGCAAACTAATAATATTTGTTACTTTAAAATGTTTTTGCCATGAGGAATGATGTCTGCAATATTGTTGAACACTTTAGAATTAGCAAAGCCTTGTTTTCTGTTCAATAGTTGCAGTTAAGTAATTTAATTTGTGGGGACAAAAATAAATGGATTAATTATATATATATATATATAACCACTAAAATTATACTAGCCTATTGTATATTACACAATTGTGCTATCCAGGCAAAAGTACTTATACCTGACAGATTACCTGTAGTACCTCTGCATTGCAATGTCATTAACAATGAAATAATTTGAAATGTTTGTGAAGTTTGAAATGTTTTGTTATAACAATACATAACTTTACATAGCTTTACTTAACAATTAGTTATGAACAATTGTTATATGTTAATGTTTTTATAGCTTACTTAAACATGTTAACTTGATTCAATTCCTTGTATATATAATGTGAGTATATCAGATCAAAAAAATTCAGAACCCATTGACAACTTTGTCAAATACATTAAGGTGTCTTACTTCAATCTAATTATTTTATTTTTTATAATTATAGTCATCATATAGAGTATTAAAATATGTATAGAATATATACATTATTCTGATAAAATGTCAAAAGGATCAACTGTCACTGAAGGTATCTAAATACAAATAATCAGATCCACTGATCATCTTCTCTGTGATTCATAATTTGTAATACATTGTTTTTGTCCTGTAATACTCAGTCATAATGCTCCATAATTTCTCTTAAGTAGTTTCCTAAAAATTATAAAAACAATTGAAATTTAGTGTCACTAACTTAAATTATATCTTTCTAATCTTTTTGGAATATAATTTATTTCTGCAACTGTGCATTTAATTGTTTTTAATCTTTTCTGTCTATTTTCTTATGTAGATTAAAAATGTTTACTTTTGTGGAACAGATAAAATTTTGATAAGGTGAATTACAGAAAGTATTTTCTCTTGCATCTCTGTTATGATTTACTCTTTACTAGGCTCTCCACCCATTTGATGTGCTTTTTTGGGCCTCTTTATTTTTTACCCTTGCCTTAAGGTCAGTGAATTTATTGAAACATTCTTAGTTTTACTAATTGCATTGCAGGTCCTTTGCAATTTCTTTCCATGCTCGATTTTTTGACTCATCAATATGATCTCCTTGTAGCTTCTGTAACAATGTATCCTTCCATTATTCAAAGCCTTCTATTAATATATATAACATGGCTCTTGTCCAATTAGGATCTCAAAATGACATGATTACAAATTATTCAATATTATATGATACAATACACTTACATAAGACAATTATAGATGTCTTGCCAGACACACTATTATGTGAGTCATATTTTAATCAGTATTAAAAATGATGAAAGCTCTACCTATAAAAACCTACACAAATTCATTCTTGGAAATCAGTACAAACTAGAGAGACTGCAATATGTTAAATCTTAACAGGTTGCTGAATGTATTATTTTGTAATTTTTACTTTTTAAAATTTTTGTTTGAACAGTGAGGATGACAAGTGCTGCTTCCTCTTGCAGTAGTTGGCAGAGCATATGAAATGGCAATACAGCTTTGATAACCAGTACATTAATTGCGATGATAATGCCATTCTTCAGTGTTGGTCCAGATATATGGGAGGTGATGTCCCACATAGAGTTGATCCAAGATATCAGCACACTTTGATCATTGCATTTGCTCAACACAAAAATGTAAACTATAAATTAGAAATTTAATAGGCTGCTTGCATAATATCTTACACACTATGCATTGTATTACAAAAAGTTTTTTTTTGTTTTAAAGTTTCATAAACTTTTTATTTAATCTTCTGTTGAACATGTAACTTTGTTAATCACAGTGATAGTTTCTGGTTCTCTGACATATGGCTCAAATGTTAAATTGGTGTAGCATAGTTGATTCTGTCAACACTGACAGTCATCACACTAAAAAGCCTGGTCGCCATCTTATTTTCAAGCAACATCTATCTTCCCTTTTTTTGTAGTATTGATATAATCTTGCTGACATTTTCTTAGTGTTGATTGCATTTAGCTCTTAGAACAACTTAATCCCATTGTCACCATACATAAGACATGGATTGAGCCTTGAAATGAAATAACTATGTGGGAAATGTAAGAATCTGTTCAAAGTTCATGGTCAAGTAGCAAGTAATCACACTCTTTGTTTACATAATTGTTGTTGCGGGTTGGTTTCTTGACATTGACCTGTTTGTAAGAAACACTAATAGGCTTCCAATAGTTAAAATCACAAATCATATTAAAACATTTTATAAAAGTATAATTATTTTATAATTATTGAAACAGGGTGCCCACTTGTCTGGAATTTCTGGAATTTTCTGAAGGTTCTGGAATATTTACATTTTTCTGGAATTTTGTTAATAATAATATTATGTATTTATCTGTATTATGTTTAATTGTACTAAATGTTATATATACTGTATATATATATATACTTCAAAATTATATTTGTTTATAAATATGAAGAAATCATTAAAGAGAACTCTGAACATAATCTGTGTGGGATTAATGTGAAAGATATCAGAAATCTCAAATGTCTTTGTGATGTGGATGTTGGCACTGGGGCACTAGTACAACTCAGTAAGGCCGCTAATCTGTCATCTTTAACTCCC
>JAUZND010037258.1:0-21743 GCA_034780555.1 Coelogynopora nodosa
GTCTATTTTTAGCCATGACTCATAAATCTATTTATAAGTGAGTCAGAATCCACTCTTCTTATACTACTCCTGTGTATTGCAAACGACCAAATGGTGTGATGAATGTTATTAATGGTCGATCTGACTCCCGCAGAGGGAAACTATGGCAGCCGTTCCATGTGTCAGTAACAGTTTTCCATGTGTATAATTCTGTGGAATGCGTCTAGTTCAGAAGGAAAATATCAAGAGTTCTACGAGGTGATCCTTCATGTTTACGAGTATCCACCATTCGAGGGCCCGATGTGACAGATTCGCCACAGGGTACACGTTGAATGACTCCTAGAGCCTCATCTCTCAGTAAGTCTTTATAAACACGTTTCTGTCAATGGAGAGGGATTTCAGCAGCAGTATGACATGCCCTAGGTGTAGCTGATTGATCAATGTGGATTTCAACTGGTGGCCCCTCAATGCAAGGGAGCATCCGTTGTGGGCATGAGTTGAATGTTGAGAATGCGTACCTCTCAAGCAGCCAGGTTTTCATCATCGCCTTGTTTTCAGGAATGCAAGTGGCTGGAAGGGTTGCTGGACGAGATGGAGTCAGTGTGCGCCTTGGTCAGAGCAGGTGATGTCACCTAGCACACCTCGTTCTAACACAATTTAATCGAAAAAAATTGCAGAGTTTGAAACTGTTTGTCAGTCGACTCAGGACGCCTTCAGATGAAAAAATCGCTGGTGTAGTTTTCTATAAATAAATATTTATTGATTTCAGAATATCGATATTTAGCAAATTTAAAAAAATTTGTACGAAAAATTGACCGGACCCAAATTTTGTGCCATTAGACTCGGGAAACCTCCTTGAGACGCAATGCAAAAAAATATTAATTGGAGGTTTAGTTTTTGAAAAATTGATATTTATTTATTTCGGAATATCGATTTTTAGCAAATTTTAAAATATTTTGAAAGAAAAATTGCACAGTCCCAAATTCGGTGCCATTAGAGTCGGGATATCTCCCTGAGACGCAATACAAAATATTTAAAATAATTGGTAGTGTAGTTTTTGAGATGTCAATATTTATTTATTGCAGAATATCAATTGTTAGCAAATTTTAAAATATTTTTAAAGAAAAAGTGCAGTTACAAATTCCATAGTATATATATTATCACAAAAATACATACAAGCGACTACTTATCTGTGTAGCTTGCAAATAGCAAATTACACAGAAATACACAAATTTGCAAATAGATTTCCTGAACAGAACTGCTAATATATACCATAGCTTGACATATTGCGTTCTCTCAATTGCATGAGTAGGTGTTGATTTTGGGCGAAGTATGCGGCCACCTTGATTGAGATTGGCGATTTACTGGCAGCTATCTGACAATCCAAGAGTAACAGGAAACAAGTCATCTCGTGAGAAACCATGAGATAGGAAATCTGCAAGGGTCCATAAATCTGATTGTGCACAAGTGTTAGTTGAGGTAGCTGATAGGCCCAAGATAGTTTGTGCATATTGATAGAGAAAATTGGTTGGGCACGCTTCCATTAATCACCAGCTGTGAAGATGTGATGATCTAGATTGACTGAATTAGTACTGCCACGTTGTCGATTAGGTGGTTGATCAGTGGAGGCTTGAAGAGCTGACATCTGGAAAACTGAATTAGTTTTCACATTCTGGATGAGGGCCTGAGATGCCATTTTGCTGCTATTGATGATCGCTTCTTACTACGACGATTCCTTTAGAATTCATGGTGCTTACTCTATGAGACTTCGTGTTCCACCCACTTGAACCCTCACTAAAAAGGTGATATGTCATTTTACAATGTGGTTATATTGCTTGCTTTTATCGACCTTTAGTTGAAGGGATGGCGTTGTTAGGTGCAGGTGGTATCGCAATCTTCTGACGCCTGAAGGATGATTATAGTGCAGATATGTTTTATGATGGAAGAGCGTTACGGACAATTTTTTTTAAAATTTCAATGAAGCGATGATTTCATTAACAGGTGTCTGAAGAATGTTAGCCATACCAAGCACTTTTCAACAAATGTCTGGATTGATTAGCAAATGAAAAATACATTATTTGGTTTCTCCATAAAGAAAAACTTTTTGTTGAGGGTTACGGGATTGTTTTTATTTCAACAATGAAGAAATCAAATCTGGAAAATATTAAATAGACATAAACGTCAATAAAGTAATATAACATATTTATAATGTATATAGTTAAGTATGAATGTCAAACAATGTTATAGTATATAATAATGGATATAGTATACAATATATAGAAGAACGGCATTTATATGTAAATGATAGATAGATAAAAAATGTAAAATGTAGACACATGTAATAATGTTGTAATTACTTATCAGATGTAGTAAAATAATGATTATAATGTAGTAATAATAATTAAGTGTAAAAGTAATTTAGTTACAACTATTATATAATATTCATGGATTGCTGTATAACTTCATTTATTTTTTATTGGTAAATTATTTTCAAGATTCATGATTTATTTAAAAATAGCGAAACAGGTTTAAGAGTCACACGGCATTTAGAATTATGAAACATCTCGCTGGGGCATAGTTGTAAATGAAATTAACGTGGCTAAGAATTTAAAACGTTAATAAACTGTGGAATTATAATTATCAATGCAACTTTTTAACAATGAATAACTGTCATAATTCTAAAGTAAGTAATTAAGACATTTAAATATTTATTTGGTTTGCCATTAGATATATTTGTTTTTGTAGAGTATTTCATAGACATAGTACACCATACATAATATTACTATCCTTATATTATCGTACTAATAATGCACTTCACTGTCGTTGTCAGTTATTATGGCATCTAGCAAGTGTATGATAATAGTGGTATTTTAGTTATTTATATATTTTATTGTATAATATGGAAATGAACTATTAGTCCTTATACATCATGTTCATTGACATCATTATAATTTATTGTTACCATTAGTAAAATTGTTCCGGAATACAACATGGTATTTGATAGTCATTGGTTGAAACTATAAATTATTTATGATCTGAGTATGTAAAACAGTATGCATTGTCAACACAAGTATTCATATACATTAAAAATTTTTACCTGGAAATTGTCTCCGACTTCTATTTCTAAATTTACTTTGGCTATATTCCCTGGCCCTGGAATTCTGGGAAAAATACCCCCAAAGTCTATATCCCCTGGGGTTCTTCCAATGGCATAAAGTATATATCCCCTGTTTTGTTTGTTAACTTTTAAACCAAAAATATCAACAAATTTAGAAAAATACTTTTAAAAATCTTAACAACTACGTCTGTATGGTTGAAATTATTATGGCTATAATATGAGTAAAATTTCATTATTATGTATATTCTTAACTCTTCCTAAAAAATACTTATTGTCTTGGTACTATATTATAGTACATAGCAGAAGAATGTTCAAATGTAAATATTTTATATATCATTAGAATTATTATAACTCTCCCATTTAATTATAAATTAATTATAATATTTCTGAATTAAGTTAATTATTTAATTATTACTTAAAGTAATTCTGGGGATGCAGCTTTTTATTGTCCTGGGCTATATAGATACTCTATTTTTTTAATTTAATTTTGTAAATCATGTATTAATAATATATGATTTACAAAATTTACAAAATGGATAATACTTTTATCCATAGCCATCAGTTGCCATTCATTATAAGGAATTTTTTTAAACTATTAAAATCCTGCCGAATATGAAATTTTTATTACATAATTTATGTAATAAAAATGTATGATTTGCCTGGATTTTAATTACTTAAAAAACCATTGCTTATTATAAACTCATTATTAACTGATTACTATTTTTAAAAATGATTTAATTTATGTAGCTTTCTTGCATTAGCATGTAAAAATATTATCATATTGATTGAATTTATTTATCTTTACTAATTATTTATTACTGCAAGGTTAATTACTTAAAATTAAACAATGAATTCATTTATGTAATTATCTACAAACCTTCCAACTGTCCAGCTTTTAGAATATATTACTGAAAATATGTTAAAAAGTGTCTATTTTGCAACCTCTCTTTTGAAAATTCTAAGTTATTTAGTTGCATTCTTAGCTATAAAACACAAATATATTCAACTCTATGTGCTGATTTGTAAGCTTGGCTGGGAGCTTCTTACCTTTCCATATGTGGCTGATGATTATGCAAATGTCCTCATTTTGATTATTGATGGTTATTAGGTCTGCACTAGATATAAACTTATATTAGGCTTATGAAATTATTTATATGACAAATTTTAATATCATTTATATTAACTCTATATATTTATTTTGATGTTATATACTCTGTTATAAGTTGTACATTAATATATTTATGAATTATATTATTATTAAACAAATTTATAATGTATTATATTACATCAATATCTTATGTAATAAATTAACTTCATTTATACATAATACATAATTATAATTGCAAGGCCAAACTGTGGATATTTTCTACTATGAATGTTTTTTCTGAGAACCATACATCAAAATCTGTATCCTATAACTGTAATCATATTGTAGTATTGTTAAATATAAATAATTTCACTCTTCATTTTTTTAATAATTCAATGAAAAATACCACATTAAAGTATATAAATTGAATATGATTATTTTCTAGACTAGAAATATAAGCTAACTTTTATCTGATTAAAGCCATTTAACAAGGACAACAGCAATATTAAAATAATTTAAAAAAAACATTAATAGTATTTTTTTTTTAATTCACAAAACATATATATATTAAATTAAAAAATTAATCATGACAATTTTTATTGAATTATACATGATTATTTTATTTGTTTTCAATACTTTTATTTATGCATAATATATACATTTATGTATATTATATATTGTAATTTGCAAAAGATAATGCAACAGAATAAATAATTTTATATGCAATAATTTTACAATGTAATATATTATTAATTTCAGTATCTATATTTAATTAGTAATATTATATGTATTTTGCATGTAATTATTATATATTGTAATACATTAATTGAAAAATATATATTAATTACATGAACATTTTATGTTTTTCATCATTGTATGGTAACTATTTAATAAAAAATTTTGTGCTTAATTATTTAATTAAATATATTATATAATATATATAGCATATTTAACCAAAAAATCTATTTATTTATATTTTTTATTCAATTTAATGGTTGCTGTTTTGTCCTTCATAAACTGTTACATTAACCTCACATTAAAAGTTGGCAGCAAAAAGTAGAAACATCTTCTGCTCCAACAATATGTTGCTGTTAGGCTGTAACACTATGCAATGAATTGTTTGGCAACTAATTTCTTAATGTAATGGATGCTTAAGATTTTCTGTTGATATTAATGTTCTGTAACCCTATCATTTATTTAAATTTATATTCTTATTTGATCTTTACTGTATCACATTTTTAACAATAAAATAATTAAGTTGTCTGTCTGTCTTATTACATGACAATACTGAGGGTAATAATTAATATCATACCTTTTTTATTAGCCAGCAGTATATTAAACAATAGGAAACAGTCAATTAAGGCATACACACAAATTACTGAAAAACCTTTCTTGGCATCATACAATTGAGTGGTTCATAATTGCAATATTGTATAGTATGTTGATTTCTTTTACTGTAAATCTACTTATAAATTATGAATTCAATGTTTTTCAAATTACAAGTGCATATTGTCAAGTTAAGTAAGGGAAACATCTGCTTTCCAGTTTAGAGGAATACAGTTTATGTTTAGAAATATATATAGAAAATACAATTGATACCTAAAGCACATTTCTGTAGCGTTTCTGTTTTTTAAATAATGTTGATATACTTGGTTGGTGAGTTACACTCATTGACTGGATTTGTATTCTTCACTAGTGTTTGATGGAGTTCTTGTCTTAAAATCAATGTAAGGGAAAAGTCATAATTTCAGAGTGATAAAATATTATTTTGTTGTATGTAAATTGTAAAAATATATATTTTTTGCTTGATCTAGGTTTGTTTTTATCTTTTACTGTACATTATATATTTGTTTAATGTTTTCTCTTGATTTCTGCATGGTGAATGATGGTCTTAAATTTAATTTAAAAAAGTTTTGTCTGTAAAATCTTTAAAAAAATTAAATATAAAATAATGTTATTTTGAAGAATTTATTTAAGCTTGGGTTGCTTATGGATTACATTATAACATTTCATATCAGAATATTATAATACAAATACACTATCTAATAAAGTAGTTACCTATAAATTTATATTTTTATGTTGACAATAAGTAAAATTCACACACTGTTTCTGAATTTCTACAGGGTGTCCAAGAAATTTCTACAATATTATTAAAACATTTTTGTATTTCAAAATGTATTTATCCAATGAAGTAACTTATAATTTCACAAGTATAATTATAATTTCACAAGTATAATAATTATTTCCAATTTTAAAAAAATCTAAACTTTATAAATATAAATGGTCTGTTCTAGGTGTTACAGAATAATGTGTTACATTGATTAGAGCTAAATGTTAAAAAATGAAATAAATTATTATATCACAATATTTTTTTAATTTATAACATGAGTACATTTTTTTTGGAATTAACTATATAGTGTAAATTGAGTCAATGCACATTACAGAGACTTGAATTGAAATGGTATTATGAGTTTAACAAATAAGTGAGTTCATTATAAATTTCAGATAAATTGAAAGAAGATATACTCATCCAAATAAGCTGATTTTATAATAGTCACATAGCAGACTAGATGACGTCATATGGATGTTTACTACTCTCATAATTTCTTTGTTTCTAGTTGCTTACTCAAAGTGGATTTAAAAAATTAAATAATAAGCTTTTACATTATAATTTATATATACATTATATTCAAATAGTCATACACTGTGACCACATTTTACAACAAAAATAAATATGACATTATACTAAACTATTCTGTGAATAGAAATAGTTGGATGAGTTACTAGTATTATTAAATAATTCATCAGCATTTTATAATGAAATTTGACCTGTAAATATCAATCAGGTTTATATTAAAAAGTGATATGAGAGATTAAATAAAAAATAGTTTTAGTAACACAGTTTAGTATATTATTGTTATTTTCTAGCAGATTATATTAATATTCCCCAATTCTTTTTGCTTGACCTGTTTACATGTCATTTAGTGAACAATATAAGTCTACAACTGTCTGTATTTACATTATTATAGTTAGATATTTCTTTCATAATATCTGACTATGTTGAAATGAATACATTGAAATTACATATGTATATTATCATTGTATTTATCATCCAAAATTATCTTCCATAAAATGATTGTTTGTCTAATATGTGTTAATTAGATCTGTGTGTATATATTGTTGTTCATTATTATTTATTTTTCAAGGTGAAGCTTTTTGGGAAGCCACCTTTTCAGGTTCATGGCTTTACCCTTGAAGTAAGTATTGTTAGTTACTTCACTAATGTGCTTGATTGTTGCTCTAACATGTTTGCATTTTCTATTCTCTACCATTTAACTGTTTTTCATATGCATTTTTTCCAAAGTTCACAAAAATGTGGTTTGTTTGTTTTAAATGTTATTCTGTTAATGAAAATTATCAGATTTAAATAACATTGTGCTGCTATAATTAAGATCTATTTTAATTACAAAGTGCTATTTTTATGAGTAGTTGAATATTATTGCTTGCACACTAAAATGTTTAATTAATATTTTAATGTTTTACTGATATTTTTAAAAGAATTTTTAATGTAAATTCATTGAACTACTTCGTGTATTTCTTTACTCATAACTCAGAGCACAATTCATTTTTGAATGTAGCTTATTATTATTGTTATTAAAAAATAATTTAAAATATTTATGCTTTCAAAATGAAATATTTAATAATTTTTTTGCTTAGTTACAATTATTCAACAATGAATGCAATATTTATATATAATTAATTAATTTTTATGTTTTCATTTGAAAATTTATATTAGACAATCTTATTCTAAATCATGACTAATACTAAATAGTGTGAACAGAAATTTACTTATTTTTAAAATGAGTTCTCAGTTTGTTGTATTTCAACATTAGTATTAAGCATACCAAGTTAAACAATATTATACTTATTAGCAAGTAAGAGTTATTAAGATTGAAATTGTCTTTATCTGTTTTATTTATAAATAACCAATAACAAATATACATATTTTTAATATATTTAAATCCTGTTTGAATTTTTTTATGATTACTAATTTTTGTGTTTTTGTTATTCTAAACGTGCTGAAAAAATAATGTTCTAAAAATGCTGTGCCACAATTTATTATAACATTTTATTAAATGTTTGGCTAATGTTCCAGCCTGCATCAAGTCACCATATTGCATGACAGATGTATTTTAATGCTGATCACAATGTATCTCATTTAACCATGCTTAATACACTTGCAAAGTTGTCTATAAGATTCCCAGCCTATGTCAATCTTTAAATGATGATAACCCCTGTCGGGCAAGTAGTGGTTTTTAATTATTTGTTGCTGGTTCTACAAGACTCAGTAGAATAATATTATCTAAAGATACCTATTTATATTAAATAAGTATAACAATAGACACAAGTATGATTGTCAAAAGGAAAATTGGAATCTTACAATATCACCATATCCTAGAGAATGAATGTATTTACTTGTATTGAGTGTTTGGTTTGCAATATCTTCAGGAGACATCATTGGCTTACATTTTTTGGTGGAAATGTGGGATCAATTGTCTGGAAATTTGACATTTGGTCTGTTGTACTTGTAATAAGTGTGCATATACCCAAAAAATTTTTAGTACAACTATTTTCACAACCACAGAGTTTGACCATTGAAACCATCATATAAAGTTGAGAAGAGAATGTTTGATATAGCCGAAATATGTGTCTTAATTTTATTTCTGGAAATCCAAAGGGTGTCATACTGCAGATGCTTGAAGAATTTCCTGATAAGTTAAAAATAAAATTGTGAATAATTTTAAAAGTTTTCCTACTTTTTTATTTGAAATATTTTCTTAATTTGTTGCTACACTTTTACTTATTTACTAATTTAAATTAAAATTTGTTTTTATATTTTTTATTACGTTTCACATTCTTGTGGTGTTTGTTGGTGCAGTATACATATTTAATATTAATTTAACCCTTATTGTTATATAAATAGTATGGTTAGTTATTTTCTTATCAAAATGTTAACTATAATATCTCACATAATTAGTTTAATTTTACTGATATCACAATAAAAGGTTTTTTTGTTGTTGTTAAAGTCATACCTGCCATTCATTGTAGTTATTGATAAACATTACCTCAATAAACAAATAAAATGTATCCAAAGCATATTGTAGGAAGATATGCAATGTCTCCCTTTGGAGCTTTAATACTGTTTCAATTACAGGTGGCCTACCCTCATGCATTACATTAACATTTATCTTGTGGCCCATACAATGCTTCAAAACTCAATATAAAACAATCCTCTTTAGAAATATACCTATGTTATTAAAAAAGTTTTATCCATGTTGTTTTAATTGAGTAGTTTGTTTAAATATGTTGATTATTATGCCAAACCTCTAAAACCATCCACTGTATCAAATAATCAATTATTTATGACATACTAATAGTTTCCTTAATATAATCTTTGGTTTTACTGTTTGCCCATAGTGTAATAATATTTGTTATGCAAAATTACATATTAATTGATTTCAACATTTATTATTCCGAAATACATTTATTAATAAAATGTCAAATAGTATAACATCATTCAATAATAAACTCCATTTCAATTTTTTATACTTTTAAATTTTTGTTCTGTTATCAACAATGTAGTGTTTGGGTATATTTTTCACTTTTAAATACTGGAAAGCATTATAAATATATTGAAAGGCATTTTGGCCATTTATTCTTCTATTAATATTCTATATTACTGATCTATATGATAAACCCAAGTATTTTCTTTATATGAAAACTAAGAGTTTGTGGAGGTTAATCAACTTTGATATTCCCCATTATTGTGAGGAGTGATATGTCATATGACACACAGATTTACCAATCAACGCAATTGATATTATAATATATATATTTGCAATTTATAAAGTCTAAATATTTGTTTATTATAAATTTTTGACTGCTGCATTTAAGTTGGTGGCTTGTTTTCATTGTCAAAATTAATGGTATTTTAGTTTTTTTTTAACCTTGTTGTCATGAATTGTGCTTGTTGGACGAAACAAACTCAGTTTGACTTAATATAATAGTCTGTTCACAGTGCATGGTTTTCCCTAAGAGTTGGGTGTACTTATGCATGGCTTGTTTTTTGCCAATTAGAAAATGTTTTTGACTTCAATTTAATTAACAGGTGTTCGTAGAAAAGTCATGGACTTCATAAATGGAAATCCAGTTATTCAAAGATTACTTGACTTTCTACTTAAAATGTAAAAAATATGTAAACTTATTAAATATATTGTTAATGATCAGTGTATCAGTATTTACATTCTCATGTATTTGTGGTTATTTATTTTCTGATTGTATCAACATTTTGTTTCTTTAAATTACATCACATTTAAAGTTATTTGTTTTCCTATTGTTAAATTAATTGTGTATAATAATTAAGGAATGATATGAGAATAATTATTTATTATATATAATAGTTATTTAATGTCATGAACATTTTTGTTAAACTCTTGAACATCATTGAATTTGTTATCATTATACCATCACGAATCTTGTCTAACTATCCCAATTGAAACTGCAAACATGTGTATTTTAAGCCATTCTTTCTCCTTGTCATGGTTTAACATACTTTAATCCAATCAGCCTACCTGGATTAATTGCATTAAAAAGTTACCAGCTTATCAGGAAATGTTATTTCATTTTTAAGTTTTTGAACTGTAATTTCTCTGGTGTAATTATATTATTGCTCTCAAGTATTGTTATATAATGCAAAAAGGCTAGAGTTAAATACTATTTACATGCTTTTTGTTATTATTTAGTGGCATAATTGCAATTTAATTATTTTAAGTTTAATCAGTTGTGTTAGTACACATTTAGAATTGCAGTTGATTTTTTTAAACATAACTTGTTTCTATTTGAATTTTATCTTTATGTTGAAATATATAATTCATTGCAGTCTGTATGTGTGCCTAAATAAAATAAAAAAGAAAAGTAATAAAATAATTATTTCAAGACAATTTGGTGCACTCGGTTGGCTCTTAATTTTCTATCTTCACCTTCCTGAGACTAATTCTACAAACCTTGAGTGACCGGGAGACTATTAATACTAACAGCTCAATTTCTCTCTCGTGTTGTGTGCCCAGGAGAGCAATCTGGTCTCGAAACTCCTGCTCAACGCAGACCTGCGTGGCGAGGAGGCAGACAGTGACCTCTCGCCGCTAGAGTGGGACCCCGAGTCCTCCCTCAAGTTCCATCAACTACTGCAGGCCGCGGGTATAGAGGGTCTTGTGATGCCCGATGGCCGCACGATGTCCGACCCGGAGGTCATGTCCGAGCTGAGCAGGGAGGTTGAGTTCGCCGTCGACGAGGCGGCTTCTGCCATGAGTAGGGAGCAGCTGGAGATACCCGAAGAGTAAGTTGTTGTCGTAGCTGTTTTGTCAACCTTTATTTATTATTGAGCTATCAATATTTGGGAGAAATTCAGTTAGTGCTTATTATTTGAAGTCTGAACAGTTAGTACAGGTAACTATTTTGAGTGATATTGTTTTTTTTTATGTATCTCTCACAGTTTGTTTTATTAAGATTTCGCATTTTTGTCATTATTTTATTGTGGATTGTACTTAATAGTAACAGTATAATTTAGGAGCATTACCATTTAATGGTGATGAGACTGGCGAGAAACCTCATCTCTTATTTCTATTAATTTTTTATCAAGATTTAAACATATTATTATGTTTTATTTTATAATTTATTTCAATAATCAGATTATTATATAGTGTGATTGATAACTAATAAGCGTTCCGAGTAACCTCATATCGGGACAACGACTAATGTTAAGTTACTTTATTTATAATTTAAAAATTTCTCTAGAATTTGTGTAGACACTAACGATAAATTATTGTTGTATATTACACTCAAAGAGTATTTTTCATACCTGGTCCATGTCCTATTCCCAATTAAAATTAGTTTCCCTAACTCAACTGTTTATTTGTATTAAAAAGTGAGACATTATGGTATTTTTATTAATGCATTCCCGTTTTTACTTATTTATATTTTGCGCGGACCCTGTAATTTTGTAGCATCTTATTTTATTTACAAATCGTTCTCCACTATACGTCGTCTGATATCCCCTGATCTTTCTACCTCTTATCTCCTTCTGTTCCTCTTTACTATGTCCTTGCTTTCCGCTACCCGCTACTCTCTGCGCACCTCTCACCTAGACCCGCCATATCTCTGTCATCTAGGTCCCCGGTAACAACCCTGGCCCAGGCCTGTCAAGACGGCGACCTAGAGATGGTACGCTTGTTGCTAGACAACGGATTCGATGTGAACGAAGTGACACAACAGGGGGACACCGCGCTCTTTTGTGCGGTGACCAGCGGACGGCTGGACATTGTTCAACTACTCCTGGATAAGAAGGTCAGCTATGTCCCATTTATTATTTATATATTATAAATAAGGGATAATTGATTTATTTGATATTATTTTTCTGACGGTTAGGATGATCTATTAAAAAAATCTGCTTTACATGGAAAAGTGTAATAAATTTATTCTGCGAAATATGTGTTAATTATTTCTATACAAGCTTATATCTGCTTCAATTAAGTTATACTCTTTATCAACACAGTATTCTTCATATCTATAACTGTTTTAACCGTTTTTAATAACACAAAAGAAATCAACTCGGGCATGTGGGAAATATTTTCACATGCAAAATGAAGAGTTCACCACACGTGAGTTCACATAAGGTATCGTGTCTAGTAATGTGAGAGAATTGAACGCCGAAAACATCATGCCAGTTCCGTTGTCACGTGACACTGTACGCCGGTGTCTCTACAGAATGCTGATCCTCACTGTCGATAATGCCACTGAAGGTCATCATGAGACCAGGGCTACCCACCCCCCCTATCTCTCAGCAGTTTGTTACCTTTATCTAAACGATTCACAACACTTCTGCCCGTTTTCTATGTTTAACATTTACGATTAGTAAAGTATTTTCACTGTGAAAACTTGAATTGAAACAGTAGTTATCCTTTTCAAAAGTTTCGATTTCCATTCATGCATTGTTTGATTACATTTTATCCAACTGAAAAGGATTAATTGAAATATTAGTGATTGTGTCCATTTGTTCCGAATAGATTCCATAGTATGCCATGCACGGTAGAGAGTCATTAAATTGAAAACCTGATACAGGATGCAGTGCCAGAAAGTGAAAGTTAATCAGTGGACATCATCAGTAAATATTTCGTGAGAAGAACGTTTACTTTTGCAGGGTTGCATTTTTATACACCGATACACCGGTTTTACAAATTGGCTGATTTTATTTTTAGACTAGCTGTATAATCGCAAGTACCACCATTATCTTAGACTTTGTAAGGCATTATCTTGTAGTATTGATTAAATAATTTCTCCTCTAACTTCCTCTGAACACGCTATAATTTGGCAACAGGTAAGCGTCGTGATTTAGCTTTGTATTGGAAAATCACGATTATTTTATGGTCACTATTAGTAGAAATTGGCCCTGGCCTTGTTATCTACCAACCATTGGACTAAATATTATAGGCATTGAAGTTTGCCTTCTTCTTCAGTATAAAAATTACATTTTATTGATGACATTTAGCCTCTACTTTTAGTGTTATCAAACACTAAAAAGACTTACTTCACTTTTTAGTGTTTTCAATCTACTATAAAAATGCTATTTCCGAAAAATCACTGATTTTTTCGTCTATATTTGTGTTGCTAGCGCAAGTCTAAATAGTCAGTCATGCATATTAGTTTGTTTTGCACTGTACGCTGGCTACTTTTTGCGAGCTAGACAACCCTCCCTCCCCCCCCTAGTACACCAGGGACCTCCGTACGCGCGAATATGACTCTTCATGCGTCTGCCACAGTTAGCCAGTTAACGATGTGTCTTCCAGCCCCCGATCAATACCTTAAATATTATATTATAGTTGTGAATGTCGTTTGGGATTTTGAATCGCGGGCCAGTGTATCCATCTCTCGCTCTGGTGGAACTTGACTGGTACAGCAGCAACGGCAGCTGTAGTGCGCATGCGCGCGCGTCTGTTCTCTCTCGCACTCCCTCCCGCGACCTAATGACTGCCTTACACACGCGAGAATGTATTGATTTATTAGATATTATCGATGAGTCAGTCATTCAGCCATGGTGAGAGAGTGAGAGAGAATACAGCATAACAGTCTGGATTGGGAAGGAGATAGATATAAACTGTAGCGGGAATTCGCTCTCTCTCTCTCTCTCTCTCTTCTCCCAGTCTCGTGTCTGCCAAGTTTCCAGGATCGGTCGATCGCGTCATAATAGAGAGAGTTAGTTCTTTTTTCGGTCAGCTGTCTTGTGATCTGGGTTTGAGTAATATGACTGGGTTACCCCTCTACCCCCAACGTTACCCCTCTACCCCCTCCCTCCAGCTGCCACGTTTCATTCAAAGACTCAAAACGGTTGATGTATCTCTCTTTAATGGCGATAGCTCTTAATACTTCTTAGTTGTATTGATTAACTAACCAACCCCTAAACATTTTGGAATATGTTTCTGTGTTTAGTTTGGTACATTGTATGTATGGTATAACTATTACGTAATGTGCTCAGAAATTTGACCCTTATGGGATGGATTGTTTTTTTGTAGTAATGTCGTGAAACTGTCGGTAAAATTCATTAAATTGAATTTATAAATGTCAAGAAAGTAATACCATTATCCTATATCCAATACCGTTATCATATCTTGATCAAATGTCTATATTCTTATTTTGAAAAAATGTTGTCTTGTTATTGCCGGTATTTACCGTGTTTTATACATTATAATTGTATGCAGCACAATATCGAAATATGAACACTTACGGATTTATAGATGTTCATGGTTTATATTCTTTTCGTTTTGTGAAAATTACATTATTTTAATTTACATAATTAAAATTTTGGGTTTTCGTTGTTAACTTACCTCAATTATTAAATTTTTTAATTTACAAATCCTCCTGAAATTGTTACTATTGTTCCTATTTAATGACATCATCAATCAAATCGAGTGTGACTTTGTTGATTTACTAAGTTAGTAATTCTTAGTGTTCCCTTCACTTCGTGGGATATTTTTGTAGGTATAATAGGTAAATATTTATTTATTCTAAGTAAGGATTATTCATAATTTAATGATTTTGCTTGGGAATTAACAATTGTGGTTCTAAACCTTTACTAGCGCGAACATTTAAATTCGTGTTATAGAAATCTGTATTTAAGTATCTAAATGCGGTTACATATTCGCCACCTGGCCTCACTGCTACATGTTTGCTCCTCTCTGTTGCCTAGGCGATCCCCGACCTGTGCGCCAAGAAGGTGGAGTGCACCCCCCTGATGGAGGCGGCCAGTGCTGGATTGCCGGAGATGGTTACCCTGCTCACCACGCATGGAGCCAGGCCGGAGGTCCAGTCCAGCTCGGGGAACACTGCCCTCCACTATGCCGCCTGTAACGGGCAGACGGAGTGCGCCCGTATACTTCTGGAGATCTCGTTGAGTCAGGTGAATAGTTTGGTCTTGTTCTTCGTCACACAACTTATGTTTTTGTGATACTGTCACACTTGTTTGTGTATGAGCTATTTTCAAATGTATGACAAAAACTGTGTCGAATTGAGTTACTTGGTTAGTTGCTTTATACTCTGTAATGATGGAACAATTATTTGAATATTAAGCAGTGCGGAACTTGTTTTAACCTATAAGTTGTGAATTTGCTTTGAAGAGTAAACTTATTTTGTTTCACGTGATAAAGTTTTACATTTCATTATTGTTTGTCATTAACGAATCAATAGTTTTCAATTGAGATCTGTACATTTTTGCAGCATTGGTACATTGTTAAGCAGAACATTTTAATTTTCACAATAATATATATGGTACATCCTAAATTATGTTACAATTGAAGCGGAAGAAAACTGACAATATTCGTGCTAGTTGAAGACACATAAAAAATTATTTACATAATAATATGCTTACGCAATTTTGTTTTCTGATTTATATTCATTGATATTTTCAACATGCAATCTGTAACAGTTGACCGTTGTTTCATTTTGTCACCAGCCACCAGCAGCTCCGGTACCGTCGGTAGGGGGGGAGGGTGGGGAGGAGGTGCCGCCCCCCCTGAGTTTGGTCGAGATGGAGAATGAGAACGGACACACGGCGCTGATGGAGGCGGCGAGTAATGGCTGTGTGGAGGTGGCGGCCCTGTTAATTCAGTACAAGGCAGGGGTGAACACGCACTCGCACGAGTTCAAGGAGTCTGCACTCACACTGGCCAGTTATAAGGTGCGTTTAATGGATATTTCTTACCTGCGTATTTATAAATGGTATAGAAATATTTTTACGTAAAATGCTTAGGCATCTGAAACATATTCTTTTAAACACAAATATTAATGATTAATACAATTAAGGATTGATGACTTCATTGAGGATACATTAATTACAAATCTTGCACCATCTTACAAGATCCTGCACATATCTCTCAAGATCCTACACCAATCTTACAAGATCCAGCACATATCTCTCAAGATCCTGCACCAATCTTACAAGATCCTGTACCAATCTTACAATATCCTGCACATATCTCTCAAGATCCTACACCAATCTTACAAGATCCTGCACATATCTCTCAAGATCCTGCGCATATCTCTCAAGATCCTACACTAATTTTACAAGATCCTGCACATATCTCTCAAGATCCTGCACATATTTCTCAAGATCCTGCACATTTCCCTCAAGATCATATATCCATTTTACAAGATCTTATATCGATCTTACAAGCATCTGACAGGAGTCATACTAAATTATTGTTAATTTAATTCATTTTGAATATTATGCAGATATTTAATTGACAAAATTATACAATATATATATTTAATGATATGTGCGTCAATTTTAGATCTTACACATTATTTGATGATATTTTATCTGAAATAATAAATAGAAGATCGGCAAGGTATCATAGGAACATTTTCAACATATTATCTGAAGTGCCCCACTGGGTAATATTACATGATTTTTGTACAATTTAATTAGCATTTCAAATATTATATGAAATATTTACCATTCAATATACTTTTTGTAGCACGGTCAATCGTTATTTTACTAACAATAATATGTACTGAGTTTGCATTAGAATGTCATTTTTAGTAGGCGTTGTACCGTAAAGAAGACTCAATGACACTCTAGTTTTGTGGTATAGATTATTTGTAGTTTGTTATTAGGCATTTGTGTAGAGGAGTGCTTGAACTTCAAACCACATGCAACAATATAATCTCTTAATGATTAGTAAGAACACATGTTATTACTGCGGAATAAAGAATATATTGTTTTATAGGTGTAAACTTAATAAAATGCTGCATGATTGCTTTCTATTATTATATTGTATACCTATTTGGTAACTATTTGGCAATGTTTTATGAATAACAAGCTTCCTTTGGGATATGGTTATTGAAATTGAATTCAATTTGATACTGTACGGATTGTTAACAGTCTGGTTGAGTGAATGGAAAATAAGGTTATTTTCATCCAAAATTATATATATATATTATTAGATGTTTACATTATCATTCAGTATTATTATTATATAAAAAGTATTAATTATATCTAAAATAAGTCCAAGTGTAAAACGGAATACAGGTTGCATATGTTGAGCACAGACAACTTTGTATACATGTTAATACACTTGATGTGACAACGACCTTTGGTAGGTCCATCTCGAGCCCCAGTAAAGTGTGGTGCAGCAATTTGTTGCCGAATTCTCATTGCTGGTTCAGTCAGCGCGAACCCTAAAGCTAATGGGGAGAGTCTTCTACGATTTAATTTGTCGGCATTGTGCTCCGGAATGAGTTCTGTGTTCACAACATAGACATTGAGACAAGCAATGTCCAAAACATTGCAGAAAAAAGGCACGTACCAACTTACTTCTCGGCTTATACTTCGTAGTATAGCATCCAATCATGTGGTCCATATGACCCGTGTATCACCCTTCGACATGTGTTGGACACCTTTGTAGCAGAATGCTGACTGCTCAAAAGCATCTTTGATTGTTTTGTCACAAGTTGTATTGTATACCCCCATCAGTGTAAACAAACTTTGAGGAGAATAGTTCTTTGCCGAGCTAAACATCTCAGGATGATTTGCCCCCATTGTGCATAGCAGGGTCATGTACGTTGTGATAAGTTATCGCGACAACCCAATTAAACGGAAGAGGTGGCCCACAGTCCCGCCAAGGCCAGAACAACGCAACTTTTCCATAAGAATCAGCATGACATTCTCACCCAATTGACGCCCTTATCTGTCTACTCTTCATCTTTCCCAGTGTACATTAGCAAATTCCAACAATAAACAGACCGTGAATCATTAAGCGCCGAGAATTTGAGACCGTATGATACTTGGCTGGCATCGTGGGAGTGTATCGACACCTTCCATGATAAGGGTACAGTTGTTCATCAATGGTGATGCTTGGACCAGGAAGGTAACATCTTTGGCAGTCACTTCTCTCAAGTCATCAGGCAGTAGCCGTATACCAACAAGCATATCCCTTTGAAGTCGTGCATTTCTAGTTGCCTTGTTATCAAATCGCAGATGAAGTAGTGTCTTGAATCGTTCCAAAGTCATTGTCTTTCGTAAGATATGTCGTTCATGCTCTTTATTGAACAATTCATCGATACAATGGCCAGAACAATATAAGCGCACATTTCGACCACAGATGACGAGCCTCTCAACCATGTCATTAAAAATCAATGATAAGGCCGATTCTTCATTGTGAAATCTTAGCTGCCGAATGTGAATTGGGTCCAGGTCGATGACTAAGATTGTTTCTTGCCGGTCGTTGTCCGCCAAGTGATGGTTGCTTGTGCCTTTACCCCTCCATCAGGACTGGTAATCTTCGTCCTCTTCTTCTTCCTCCTTTAGTTGCACCTCAATTATATTTTCTTCCATGTCCGAAACAGTTTCTACATTGTCAGATGACATCATATTAATTAGTTCCAAAGCTTGAGCAGCAGTATTTCGAACTGCCATAGTCTGTTTGAAGTTGAAATAAAAATGGACTAATAATAATTTTATTCTGAATTATACCTAATAACAATATTCTTTGCGCAATCCTTCATACAGGTCCCATTCTATTGATTGACAATTCATTCTGTTCATTCAACCACAATCTGAGCGAGCGAGTGTATAACTACATAGGTATCTAGGCTCTATCGTGTTCTGTTTTACAATTATAAAATATATTCTATTATAACCCAATCATTACATCAATTATGCATTTGTACGTATTACCTAAAATTGTCAGTGAGTTATCAGCGCAGATGTAAGCACACATCACCTTCAAGAATCCACACTTGTGTATTGTGCCAACAAAGTGCAATGTTTATCTCGGTCGATAATCCTGTCTCCCTCCTCCACAGTAATTGTGTTTTTTTAATTTGGGATCCGACGTACCCCTGTTATTCGAAACAGAATAACCTATACTGCTAACTTTTTTGTTTTATAAGCTGCGAGTATAGTTCATTTTTGTCAACGAATTTATTGTAAAAATACCAATTATCATGGTTGATCATGTGACATCCCTGCAGTAGAAATGGTAAACATTTGTAACTAAGTCACGCTCGGGTTCCAATGAATCCCAAAACCATTGAAGTATAACTCATTTAATTAACTATAATTATCATCGACAGACCACGTTCGGTGTCTCGTGCATACAAGTGACGCTCACTATAAAATATCCGTTATAATCGGGGTAAATCTGGTAATTATGTTTTATATTTAATTAAGATTTATACTAACTACTAAAGGTGCTGTTTTACTCAAATTATAATGTGCGTATTTAGTAAATATATAATTTAATAATGTTATTTAAATTTATAAATATTTAGAAGATGGTTACAATGTATTGCCTTTGTTCGACATGTGATTGACTACAATATGCGACTGTAAATATTGTGACTGACTTAACTGTATTGTTTTGTGTTTGTCGGCTATTATATTTTGATTATGACAATCATTAATGCATTTGTCACCAGCTTGACCGCGAATTATCGGAATGGTGATGCGCCTGTTGTATATCAAACTAAGTTCAATAATTACCAAAATCTGATGATGCATATTTATACAAAGTTGGAATACATAGCACGTGTTGTTTTATTCCGAAAACAATGAAAGAGACTTCTTACTGTAAACAGTTCTTAATACAATAAAATGTAGTTGGCGGAAGAGCCGAAAAACACTTGTAACAACCTTACCTATCACTGATGAGTAGAAAAATGAAATGAAACGTCGAGTTAGTACATTATGAATGATTCTACTTTGTCTTGTCTGGACGAACCCTGTATAGTCTATGTATAGCTATGGTAATTGCACCATAACCCAGTGTTTCACGTGTTGTCCTCTCGACTCAAGTCTGCTTCTCTTCTTGTTGTGTTTCCAGGGTCACGCAGAGATGGTGGACTTCCTGCTCAAGTCGGGTGCCGACCACGACCATCGTACCGATGAGATGCACACGGCGTTGATGGAGGCGGCGATGGACGGGCATGTGGAGGTGGCCAGGATACTGCTGCAACATGGAGCTCAGGTATGGCGATGGGGGCGATGGAGGGCTCATGCCAGCTCGTATCGACTCTAGTAGTTGAACAATCGTGTACTTTTTGCTGTACCGAGGTGATAATGGTGGCAGCCATTTAACTAGGGGTGATTTTGTCATTATGATAAATTAATATTGATTATTGATTTTAATATTGATAATTAAACTTGGAGGGATTATTATATAATGTTATCAGCATAGGTATTATTGATTTATTTTATAATTAAAATTAAAAATATATTTCCGCCATTTCACGTTTTAGAAATAATTGCTGTTTTTAACAAGGTTGATATTAGTGTGAATAGTTCGACTGAATAATTTTTGCAGTTAATCTAATAAATATTCTTTATAGCATCATTGTATTTTGGTAAATTTATTTTTGATCAACCTTTACTGAAACTAACACGAATACAAGTACATTCATTTATATAATTATTGGGAGAATAGAATTAGTGTTTAGGCAACAAGTTGAGCGAGCTAAATTGATTCTTCCCCAAAACGTTTATGTCTGTTACACTTCCTGTGTAAGAATGGGTCTTCATCGCCAGATACTTGATTAGATCTTGTGCACGTGTCATCTTCCTAATAAAATGAATGTTGACCGCTTCACAATTACATGCCCGCCAGCAGGCAGAGGTCAAATGTTCAGTCAAGATAAAACACACACTAGGAAATATTCACCTCTTGCAAATGTCAGGAAATTTCCTCTTGCCCAGCTCTCCCTTACTTTGGCAATCATGGGATCAATTTGTGCGTGTCGGGTGTCTTTAAGCATAGATTTATTGATTCTAGCGTCTTTATCGATCGGAATGGGGAACCTAATCCTCTATTATAGGCGAGCGACAATGCCAATCTGTCAATAGGGGAGGGGGAATTACATTGTTCACTATGGCCCATATTATCGAAGCGTTACTAGTTAATATTTTGCCTCTACTAACTAGTATTATGTCGTCATTTGCTAAAAATAGACCAT